>VVAS01109438.1:0-10237 GCA_015103295.1 Ptychochromis oligacanthus | reverse complement strand
AAAGTTGAAAGGGAGAAGTGTGCTCGTGCCAAAGAGGCCCTGGAGCTCACTGATACTGGTCTGCTCAGTGGCAGTGAAGAGAGAGTGCAGGTAATGCCTGCACATATTTACGTATATGGTCAAGTTACAAAATGGTAGATATAAAACACTAGTCGAACAGTTATTTAAACACTGATTCATATTTGACCCATTCTATATTCTAGCTCTATATTATTAGATGTATTTCAGACTAAACCATTAACTGTACCTGTAGGTGGCGCTGGAGGAGCTGCATGACCTGAAAGAGGTGTGGTCTGAGCTGTCCAAGATCTGGGAGCAGATTGACCAAATGAAGGAGCAGCCATGGGTTTCTGTACAGCCTCGCAAGGTACCAAAAGCACAGTACTTATTTAGATTGTGTTGTACTTTGCTGTCCCTGTCAAATCTTTCATAGAATATAACTTTTTTTTTCGTATGTGTAGCTCCGTCAGAGCCTTGACGCACTTCTGAACCAGCTGAAGAACTTCCAAGCAAGACTGAGGCAGTATGCATCCTACGAGTATGTCCAGAGGCTGCTTAAAGGATACTTGAAGGTCAGGAATCTAGTTTCCCCCACTAATCACAAGTTTTACCTCGCATGACCAATAAAATACATTTTAAATTCCCTACCCTTTTCACTCTAGGTCAACATGTTGGTGATTGAGCTTAAATCAGAGGCTCTGAAGGACCGCCACTGGAAGCAGCTGATGAAGCGCTTGCATGTGAACTGGGTCCTGTCAGAGCTGACTCTTGGACAGATCTGGGATGTGGATTTGCAGAAGAATGAGATGGTGGTGAAGGATGTTCTCCTGGTAGCCCAGGGAGAGATGGCTTTGGAGGAGTTCCTAAAACAGGTAAAGAGGGAAGATTCACAAGAGAGGGGCAATCTACATTTGTACAGCTTCAGTCTCTGTGATTAGAAATAACTCTCAGGTTTGTAGAGCTTTAATTATACTTGTGTGTTTTTTGTTTTTCAGATCCGTGAAGTGTGGAATTCATACGAGCTTGACCTGGTGAACTACCAGAACAAGTGCCGTCTGATTAGAGGCTGGGATGACCTCTTCAACAAGGTCAAAGAACATATCAACAGTGTGTCTGCCATGAAGCTGTCTCCTTACTACAAGGTAAACATAACTATAGATTTGATTCATTAAGGCAGTAGCTGAGCATTTTTCTAATATATCAGTTGGTGAGAACTGCATCAATACTATGTTCTTCTTTTCTTTTTCTCCCAGGTGTTTGAGGAAGATGCGCTGAGCTGGGAAGACAAGCTGAATCGAATCATGGCTCTGTTTGATGTCTGGATTGATGTGCAGCGTCGCTGGGTCTATCTGGAAGGCATCTTCACAGGCAGTGCTGACATCAAACATCTGTTGCCTGTAGAAACTCAGAGATTCCAGAGGTAAGTGGAAGATTCTTATTTTAACACACTTGAATGTCTTTCTAAATGCTACCAACCATGTCAGCACACAAGCAAATTTTAAGAGTCAATGTTTAATTTATTTGTCCACTCATGTTTGGTCCCCATTCACTATAGCAACAATATTTCCTACTATCTATATTTCTACAGTATCAGCACTGAGTTCTTGGCACTGATGAAGAAGGTGACAAAGTCTCCTTTGGTGATGGATGTCCTGAACATACAGGGAGTGCAGAGGTCCCTGGAGCGACTGGCTGATCTTCTGGGAAAAATCCAGAAAGCCCTCGGAGAATACCTGGAGAGGGAAAGATCCTCATTCCCCAGGTATGTGTTACTAAAGCTGAGCAAGCAAGAAAAGGGAATGTACAACGTGTTCATATGTATTTTCATTATCAAATTTAGTAGTAAATGAGTATGTTAGATATTTGGAATGCATTTATTAATACACTGATTTGATCCATTACTCTCTTGTTGATGACAGGTTCTACTTTGTGGGAGACGAGGACCTGCTTGAGATAATCGGCAACAGCAAGAACGTGGCCAAACTCCAGAAACACTTCAAAAAGATGTTTGCCGGTGTTTCCAGTATCCTCCTCAATGAGGACAACACTGAGGTGCTGGGGATCTCATCACGTGAGGGTGAGGAGATTCTCTACAAGACACCAGTCTCCATCACAGAGCACCCGAAGATAAACGAGTGGCTGACACTGGTGGAGAAAGAGATGAGGGTGACACTGGCCAAGCTGCTGGCAGAGTCTGTCACAGAGGTCACGGCTTTCAACAAGGGCACAGCCATTGACCTGAGCCAATACATCAGCTGGATTGATCGTTACCAGGTTGGGACTGAAAGAAATAATTCCTTACTCAATTAATTATGAAACACTCTTATGGATGTTGAAATTTGGAACTATATTAATTTCACCTTATCTGTATTCTTGCTTCACAGGCCCAACTAGTGGTCCTCTCCACCCAGATTGCCTGGTCTGAGAACATCGAGTCTGCCTTGACCACCATCTCTGGCGGTGGGGACATGACACCATTGCAGGGAGTGCTGTCGAACGTGGAAGCCACCCTCAACGTGTTAGCTGACACTGTGCTGATGGAGCAGCCTCCAATCCGCAGGAGGAAACTGGAGCACCTGGTGAGTTTGTTTTGTTTTTTTGGGTTTTTTTTTTAAGTCTGTTTTTGAAAAAAATGTTGTTGGATAAAAACTGTTCTTAAATCCATCTTGCTCTCCATTCTTAGATCACAGAGCTGGTGCACCAGCGTGATGTGACCAGGACTCTGATCAAGAACAAGATCGACAACCCCAAGTCCTTTGAGTGGCTCAGCCAGATGCGCTTCTACTTTGATCCCAAGCAGACAGATGTCCTGCAACAGCTGTCCATTCAGATGGCCAATGCCAAGTTCAACTATGGCTTTGAGTACCTGGGTGTCCAGGACAAGCTGGTCCAGACCCCACTGACTGACCGTTGCTATCTCACCATGACCCAGGCTCTGGAGGCTCGCCTTGGTGGATCTCCATTTGGTATGGAAGTTGATTTTTCGTTTTTCTTACAATACATGTAAAATTTGTTTATAAAAGAATTACAGCATAGCATAAAATTAAAAAAAAAAGACGACAATTTTTTTTTCTGTCATTTAGGTCCTGCTGGCACTGGGAAGACTGAGTCAGTGAAAGCTCTCGGTCACCAGCTTGGGCGCTTTGTCCTGGTCTTCAATTGTGACGAGACTTTTGACTTCCAGGTGCATGAATTTATTAATATTTTCAGTTCATAAGCTATTTTATGACAAGACATCAGCACACCATCAAAGATGAAACACTGTTCTGTTTATTTCTTAATGCATGCATTTTTGTTTTCCTTATCTTTAGGCCATGGGTCGTATCTTCGTGGGTCTGTGCCAGGTAGGAGCCTGGGGCTGCTTCGACGAGTTCAACCGTCTGGAAGAGAGAATGCTGTCTGCTGTCTCCCAGCAGGTCCAGTACATCCAGGTCGCCTTGAGGGAGCACAGCAACCCCAACAGAGACAGAAGTATGTGTGATATTTGTGGAAAGTCAGGTGTTTTATGTACAGGGACTTTTAATGAGGGATGTCCAGATTGAGGCACTTGTGAAAGCAAAACATTCATTGCTTTGAAAAGGTTTTAAGAAAGAAATCATCTTGAGCTGCACACTATGAAAGTGGAAAGTACAACAAATTCTCTTTTTGGTAATAATGAAGTACCAGATAGCAACATTTTGTGCTATTGAAGAAAAATATCACCAAAGTATGCCACTATATTCATTATTTGTCATTCGTACAAGTCGTACAGGTGGACTGCATTGTAAATAAGCCTTTGTTTATCCTCTCCTAGGCGTACCTGTCACTACAGAGCTCCTCAACAAGCAGGTGAAGGTGAGCCCAGACATGGCCATCTTCATCACCATGAACCCTGGCTATGCTGGCCGTTCCAATCTGCCTGACAACCTGAAGAAGCTCTTCCGTAGCTTGGCCATGACCAAGCCTGACCGGCAGCTCATTGCACAGGTCATGCTTTACTCTCAAGGTTTCCGAACAGCTGAGATCCTCGCCAAGAAGATTGTACCCTTCTTTAAGTATGTACTTTTTTTTTTCTTCAAATAAATAACTTTGAGAGGATTTTCAGTTGATGTTCTCCTCTGATTTAATCTCTTGCCTCTTTAAAGACTGTGTGATGAGCAGCTGTCATCCCAGAGCCATTATGACTTCGGTCTCCGAGCACTCAAGAGCGTGCTGATCAGTGCTGGCAATGTCAAGCGTGAGCGCATCCAGAAAATCAAAAGGGAGAAGCGTGAGCGTGGAGAGGATGTTGATGAGAATGATATCGCAGAGAACCTTCCTGAACAGGAGGTAAAAAGCTAGACTCTTGGACTTAGAGGTTGAGTTTTTTCAGCTTAGAGTTTTGAAAACCCTGGAAAATTTGTTTTAGAAAATGGGTTGTTTTACTCAGTTTGTGTCTCAATTATTTTAGATCCTGATCCAGAGTGTGTGTGAGACAATGGTTCCAAAACTGGTGGCAGAAGACATCCCTCTGCTGTTCAGCCTGCTGTCAGACGTCTTCCCTGGAGTTCAGTACCTGAGGGGAGAGATGACTGCTCTTAGGGAGGAGCTGAAGAAGGTCTGCGGGGAGATGTACCTCACCTACGGAGACGGTGATGATGTGGGCAGCATGTGGGTAGAGAAGGTATGAAGCTAAATGGAGCTGATATATATCTATTCAATGTGCTTACAAAGTTTTTCAGTATTTAATATTCACACATACTGAATTCTAAAACTTTGTTATTTAACCTCTTCCAGGTGCTCCAGCTGTACCAGATCACACAGATCAACCATGGTCTGATGATGGTGGGTCCTTCAGGAAGTGGGAAGACCATGGCTTGGAGGGTGCTGCTTAAGGCCCTGGAAAGGCTGGAGGGTGTTGAGGGTGTGGCCCACATTATCGATCCCAAGGCCATCAGCAAGGACCACTTGTACGGAACCCTGGACCCCAACACTCGTGAATGGACTGATGGGTTGTTCACACATATCCTGAGAAAGTGAGTTCTGTAACAGAGAGTATCAATAATTGTACCAAGCCAGTCTTCTTCTAAATTAAACATTTGTGTAAAATACCTTTTCTTTAAATTTCAGGATCATTGACAATGTTCGAGGTGAACTACAGAAGCGCCAGTGGATCATCTTTGATGGTGATGTTGACCCAGAGTGGGTTGAAAATCTTAACTCTGTCCTGGATGACAACAAGCTGCTCACTCTGCCTAATGGAGAGCGTCTCAGCTTGCCACCAAATGTAAGAGCACAGTACTTCAGACACTAAAGTGTTTTTTTTTCTTAATACATTCTGGGCTGGTGGAAACATGTTTGTATTCAGCCTGAATTATTCTCTTTCCATCCAGGTGCGTGTGATGTTTGAAGTGCAGGACCTGAAGTATGCCACCCTAGCCACTGTGTCTCGCTGTGGTATGGTCTGGTTCAGTGAAGATGTCCTCAGCACCGACATGATCTTCAACAACTTCCTGGCTCGCATTCGCAGCATCCCATTGGACGAGGGAGAGGATGAAGCTCAGAGGAAGAGGAAGGGCACAGAGGATGAGGAGGAGGCTGCTTCACCAATGCTGCAGGTAAATGTAGAGAAGAAAACATGCTGTATAATTAAAAAAAAAACAAAAACAAAAAAACAACCCACAAGACTTGTCGAGCATTTCTTCTCTAATGCTGTTCTTATGTGTGATTTGAACTAGATCCAGAGAGATGCAGCAGCAATCCTTCAGCCGTACTTTACCTCCACAGGCCTTGTGATCAAGGCCTTGGAGCATGCCTCTAAGATGGAGCACATTATGGACTTCACCCGCATGCGCTGTTTGGGCTCACTGTTCTCAATGCTGCACCAGGCCTGCCGAAATGTGGCTCTGTACAACAACAACCACCCTGACTTCCCCATGCCCATTGATCAGCTAGAGAGATACTTGCAGGTAATGTTCTGCTTTCTTCTCGCCATATAATGAAAGAAGCATAAAGGTTCAGTCATGGCATCAAAACACTCACTGTATTTTCTTAAAACTGATTAATTTTATGGTATTTCTCTGCAGAGGTATTTGATCTACGCTGTGCTCTGGTCCTTCTCTGGTGATGGACGGTTGAAGATGAGGGCAGAGCTCGGGGAATACATCCGTCGCATCACCACTGTACCACTACCATCTGCACCCAATGTTCCCATCATTGACTATGAGGTACTTCCTTTCTTTGTTAAAGAGTTACTATTGTTGTTGATTTGTATCTATTCCATCCATGTTGTTTTTTTTCAGATTAGTCATTATGTTAATTTATTTGTGTTTAGGTGTGTATCTCAGGTGAGTGGCAGTCCTGGCAGGGCAAAGTGCCCCAGATTGAAGTGGAGACCCACAAGGTGGCATCCCCAGATGTTGTTGTTCCTACCCTGGACACTGTTCGCCATGAGGCTTTGCTTTACACATGGCTGGCAGAGCACAAACCACTGGTGCTGTGTGGACCACCTGGCTCTGGAAAGACCATGACCCTGTTCAGTGCCCTCAGGGCTTTGCCTGATATGGAGGTACTTGCCCGAATTTTTTTTACATTATGAATACTTAAAAGATTATCAGTTATAATCAGATCTTGACATTATTTCTGTAACTAAGTTAATATCCTCTAATTGCTTAATTTCTACTGCTACTTTCTACCAGGTTGTCGGTCTGAACTTCTCCAGTGCCACCACACCAGAACTGCTGCTGAAAACCTTTGACCACTACTGTGAGTACCGCCGGACTCCAAATGGTGTGGTCCTTGCCCCTGTCCAGCTGGGCAAGTGGCTGGTGTTGTTCTGTGATGAGATCAATCTGCCAGACATGGACAAGTATGGCACACAGAGAGTCATCTCTTTCCTCAGACAGGTATGACAAAACAATTCATCGCTTTGTATTTTTCAGTGCATGAAGTAAAGTCATGGGAGCATCAAATGTGGTGTCCTTTGTCTCTTTGCAGATGGTGGAACATGGAGGCTTCTACCGCACCTCAGACCAGACTTGGGTCAAACTGGAGAGAATTCAGTTTGTTGGAGCCTGTAATCCTCCCACTGATCCTGGCAGAAAGCCTCTCACACATAGGTACGGCCCTCAGACCCAGCACCTAATTAGAACTGTAATATAATTAATACCACATTTAACACAAAAAATCTATATTGTTAGTACTAACAGTTTTCATGTTATCATGTGCTCCTTCTAGGTTCCTGCGTCATGTACCTGTGGTGTATGTGGACTATCCAGGCCCAGCCTCTCTCACCCAGATTTATGGAACTTTCAACCGTGCCATGCTGCGCCTTATCCCCTCTCTACGAACCTACGCTGAACCTCTTACAGCTGCTATGGTTGAGTTTTACACCATGTCTCAGGTAAAGGAGATGACAACATTTCTGTTAATATGTATATTTTATTGGTGACTTCCTTTCATATGATTACTAATTTCCTTTTATATTCAATTTAAATCCCTTTCTCCACCCCAGGAGCGGTTCACCCAGGACACGCAACCTCACTACATCTACTCTCCCAGAGAGATGACCCGCTGGGTAAGAGGCATCTTCGAGGCCCTGCGACCACTTGAGACTCTTCCTGTAGAGGGGCTCATCCGCATCTGGGCCCATGAGGCTCTCCGTCTCTTCCAGGATAGGTGGGTCACTCACTGTGTCAATTATGAAGTGTAATGTTTTTGACAAATAGGATTTAAAAAGTGATCATATCTCATTGGGTTATTCAGGCTTGTAGGTGATGAGGAGAGAAGGTGGACAGATGAAAACATTGACATGGTCGCTCTCAAACACTTCCCCAACATTGATAAGGAGAAGGCTCTCAGCAGACCTATCCTCTACAGTAACTGGCTCTCCAAGGTACATTAGAAATATGCTGACCAAACTCTAATTTATTAAATTATAGGAGTTTACCTCAAGTGATTAACAGCTCAAGTTCCATTTTTACTGAGTGGGGTTTTTTTTGGGGTGGGGTTTACAGGACTACATTCCAGTGGATCAGGAGGAACTAAGAGACTATGTGAAGGCCCGTCTCAAGGTCTTCTATGAGGAGGAGCTGGATGTCCCTCTGGTGCTCTTTAATGAGGTGCTGGACCACGTCCTCAGAATTGATCGGTGAGTAATGGCTTCTGAGCCTCTTTATCTCTGTGCTTCTTGTTGATTATTAAAATTACAAAAATGAAATACTTGTTTAAGAGTAAATTTTAAAAGTCTGTATCCTTTGGTAGAATCTTCCGTCAGCCTCAGGGACATCTGCTGTTAATTGGTGTGAGTGGAGCAGGAAAGACCACTCTGTCTCGCTTTGTAGCCTGGATGAATGGATTAAGTGTTTACCAGATTAAGGTTGGTAAAGCAATTGTTAAGAGGATTTGGAGTCATATTAATACACTCCCCTGTCTGTATATTGATTATTGAGTATGTTTTCAGGTACACAGGAAATACACTGGGGAGGACTTTGATGAAGACCTCCGTACTGTGCTGCGTCGCTCAGGTTGCAAGAATGAGAAGATCGCCTTCATCATGGACGAGTCCAACGTGCTGGATTCTGGCTTCCTTGAGAGAATGAACACTCTGCTGGCCAATGGCGAGGTAACTTAAAACCATTAGTCTGTTTTTGCCACTAGTTTCATCCTTGTGCTGCTCTGTAGTCATCTGGGTACAAAAAGACAACACTTCCTTTAGTTTTCTGATGTAATGAATATGTGTTGGTTGTTACCCTGTTGTTACTCTGCTTTTTGTAGGTTCCTGGCCTGTTTGAGGGAGATGAGTATGCCACCCTGATGACTCAGTGTAAGGAGGGAGCCCAGAAAGAGGGCCTGATGCTTGACACCCATGAGGAGCTGTACAAGTGGTTCACCAGCCAGGTTATCAGAAACCTCCATGTGGTTTTCACCATGAACCCCTCATCAGAGGGCCTGAAAGACAGGGCTGCCACATCTCCTGCCCTGTTCAACAGGTACAGAGACTTATAGTGGATGATTGTATTGCATATGAGTAAAGAAGAAACTCCACTGAGTTTCTATTGTCACTGAAAACATTCCTCTATGTCAGGTGTGTGTTGAACTGGTTTGGAGACTGGTCCACAGAGGCCCTTTATCAGGTGGGTAAGGAGTTCACCAGCAAGATGGATCTGGAGAAGCCCAACTACAAGGTGCCAGACTACATGCCCACTGTCTATGACAAACTGCCCCAGCCACCATCTCACCGGGAGGCTATCGTCAATGGCTGTGTGTTTGTACATCAGACACTTCACCAGGTAGGGATGTTTCCAGTGGGAGCTAATAATCTACTAAAGTTTTTTTTATCTTTTCTCCCTCAGTAGCAATTGCAAATTTGGCAACATTCTTAAACGCAAATTAATGTAAAATTTTCTAATACACATACCTAAGTAGTACTTGGTAACAAATCTTTCAGGCTAACAACCGTCTGGCCAAGCGTGGCGGTCACACAATGGCCATTACTCCTCGCCACTACCTTGACTTCATCAATCAGTATGCCAACCTGTTCAATGAGAAACGCAGTGAGTTGGAAGAGCAGCAGATGCACCTCAATGTTGGTCTTCGTAAGATCAAGGAAACTGTAGATCAGGTAAAGTAGCTTGCTTCTGTGCATTGGCTCAGTAAACTGACGTCTTAAAAACCCATCAGGTTAGTTTTCCGATAACATTTTGTCAGTTTGTTTGAACTGCTTGTGTTTATGCCTCCTTTTCAGGTGGAGGAACTTCGTCGTGACCTGAGAATTAAGAGCCAGGAGTTGGAGGCAAAGAATGCTGCTGCCAACGACAAGCTGAAGAAGATGGTAAAAGACCAGCAGGAGGCCGAGAAGAAAAAGGTAGGATGGCAGATGTTAGAGATATTCTGTGAAATACCTATGTATTTATCAAAATAGTGAACTGTTTGTGCTTTTGTGAAACTCGTATTTCTCTATGACCTTGTGTAAAACATGTGGATAACAGCCTATGTAACTAACACATATATCACAGATGTTCCACAGGCTTATCTCAAACCGCCCTGAACTGATTTAACGAGAGGTGGGACAGAGCAGTCATTGTTAGTTTGAAATATAGTACACGCCTGTTCTGTCTCACATATACATACCTTCCTTTTTCCTAACTCCCACATGAACACACATACATACCACATACCTTTTTTTTTTCTTTTTCCCCTTTTCTTTAACTCCCATATTGTGAATATGCATGAAGTTTTCTAATAAAATGCCAAAAGGAGACTACAGTCCTTCGTAGTC
>VVAS01109416.1:0-13176 GCA_015103295.1 Ptychochromis oligacanthus | reverse complement strand
TATATATATATATATATATATATATATATATATATATATATATATATATATATATATATATATATATATATATATATAAAAGAAAATCTAAACTACACATTTTCTTAGCACAATTTTTGAAAAGTATTACGCTATATACTCATATATATTCAGGTATTTATTTTTCTTTATCCGTCAAATTCAAGCCTCAGAGTCTCAAATTTCAGAGTGATACTGCAGAGGCAATAATGCAGGCCACAAAACAGGGCCTTGAAAGAGTCTTACTCACCCGCAAACATATTTCTGTGCCTCGGCATTGATGCGCGCTTTCTCAGTGGGTTACATACTCTTTCTCGGTTTGCACTGGTGTACAAGGTGCGTGTGTATGTTCCTTATAAATAGAGGAAGTAGTGTAACTGCAAGATGACGCTGTCAGCTAAAAATAAAAATGTGCACGCAAAAAGAAACTTTTCATACAAGTACAATTAATTTTCTGCGTTTATTAAGAATATATATACATATATGGCTGAGTTCTACTTTATTAACAAGCCAGAGAGGGGGAGAGAGAGAGAGAAGAATTTTTTTCCTGCTGGAAAATACTTGCAGCGCTATCTAGTAGTAGTAAACAAACGAGAGAAGTAATTTCTTTCTTCTTCTTTTTATTTATTTATTTCTTTCAAATGCTCTACTATCTTTACTTGGTTTCTTAATGTTAACCGAGCTAGCGGCAAACTGTAAACAACATATTTTGTGAAATTTGCCCCCTTGCATCACCTGATCTATCAAAAATAATTAGTGCGCTATAACTTCTGTTTGCAGTTTGCCTTTGCAGCAGAGGGGTATACTACGGATGAAGTTTAACACAGCCGGGCTTTCCTTGCCACAGTTGGAGATAACGGTTATCACGACGGTGCTTATAAATTTCTCTGTTAAGCAGGGCTTTCTGCTTCAGGCTCTGTGCGAGCTCACATAAAAAGAGGCGTTTCACGCGTCATGTGACTCTTCCAAGCGGGAATTACGGTTCAGCGGGACCATTACACACAAAATGATCCCGATGAGTGCCGACAACTCCAATCAGAGACGTTTTCAGATGATGATGATGATAAAACGGTGATTACAAATCTGTAACGCTGTTGCAAATAAGAGACCGATGCTGCAGAAAATCGTTAATCAGGGGATTTAGCGCACAGAGCGGTATAAACATTTTAATTCGAGCTAATTATTTTATGGCTGAGCTGGCTCTCGGTGCTGCTGTTTATTTCTAAGATGACGGCTGCACATTAGAATCTGAACCTTTAAACTGGATCCATTTAAACATTAAAGGTTACTGTCCCATTGGCCGATAAAGGAGATGTGGAAATCGCTTTAGTTTGTCGGCAGATCACAGTGAAATTAATTTCACTGAATGAACAGGGGTGCGGTGGTTAGCACCCTGCTCATTCAGTGAAACCCTGTTCTCACACCAAGAAGGTCCTGGTTTCGTATCCAGCATCTGCCCGGGGCCTTTCTGCGTGTCTGCGTGGGTTCTCTCCGGGTACATCGGCTTCCTCCCATAGTCTCAAGACACGCACGGGGTTAGGTTAATTGGTGATTCTAAATTGGACGTAACCGTGAATGTGAGTGTGAATGGTTAGCCCTGAGACAGACTGGCGACCTGTCCAAGGTGTACCCTGCCTCTCGCCCTATGGTAGCTGGGATAGGGTCCAGCACCCCTGCGACCCTGAATTGGATAAGCGGAAGAAAATGGATGGATGGACGGATGGATGAACAGGTATTCTTGGTGTGTGTTCTGTGTCTAGTAGCTGCACTTCCAGCAGTGCACATTAATACACGCACGGTCTGCGTGGCATGGGAATGCGCATCATTCAGTGGTTTTGGTCAGGTGCGGCTCAGCAACTTGCACATAAGAGACTCTATATTGCGCTTAAAACATGCTATAGTTAAAAGAAATAAGTGAAAACGTGGCGCTTTCCAGACGATTTTAAACCGAAACTCGGAACATAACCTGCTCCTGACCCGGTTGTGTGTTCAGCATAAATTACCTGATTTAGTCAGGTAAAAAGAGACACTTTGGTGGCACAAAAAAAAACTCTTAGCTCGCTATGCCATTAATCTCGATTTGTGGTGCTCTACCCACAATGCACAGCCATGCTAGCAGCTCTGTAGCACAGCACACTGGCTGAGTGCGGAAAAAACAACAACAACAGGCTACTTTGCGAAGGCAGCTGCATGGATAGCGACAACGACAACAGCAACAACGACGACCAGGATTTCGTATGCAGTGATATTTCCTCAAACCAAAATGCCCCTTAGCCTTAGAATGTGATTACTGTGGGGGGTCTTAAATGTTTTCCGCCACCCGAAGTGATATTAACCCGCTCCTTTAAGTGGGAACTGTTTGAAAGCTAGCTGGCTAGCACGCTAGCTTCCTGCGTCTCTCTATGTTTGAGTGTCTTCCGGCAGCAGTGGCGGCAGCAGCGGTGCCATGAACAGTGGACTCCCACCTTCAGCTGCTCCGCTCGGGGGTGCCGGGATACCCAATGTCAAGGTGAAGTTTTGCCGGTACTACGCAAAAGACAAAACCTGCTTTTATGGAGATGAGTGTCAATTCCTGCACGAGGACCCGTCCATGGCAAGCCTACCGCTGCACGGCGGCGGCGGTAGCCCCGTCCCGTTGTCCATGGCCGGGGGTGGTGGTGGGACGCCAGCGGGGTATTCCCTCGGCGGCTCCGCGCCGGGCTGCCCGGGCGGTGGGGGGACCGGCGTGTCCAAGAAGAGCGAAACATTGGGGCCTGCGGGCACGTCTTTGGAGGGGCAGTTGTTAACCAGTGAGTACCAATTACATTAAACCCAAGGCCTCATGCAGGGTGACTGACTGTGACTTTACTTAATGGGCCTTGCGGAGCTTTGTTAAAATTTAGCCCGAGGATTCACTGAGGCCTCTTTACCCCCAAAACAACGTGGTTTACATTTACCTGCCAAACATTAGCAAAACACTTCAACGTGCAGCTAGCACGCACTGCTCTCTTTAACTATCTTTTGTCTAGTTTTGACTACAGGTTGCGTTACCACTTTCGTATAAGCTATAACACGAGCCATGCTGCTGTAGCCGAGGAGGCCTGGTGTTTTGTGTGACAGCTGTGAGTGGGCAGAAATCCGCGTCCCACTACCGTTAGCTCCCGCAGTTTTAGCCAGCTAGCCTTAGCTAAACTAGCGTTAAATTCACCACTTTTAACTTACTTTAATACTTTGGTCTTCTCCTCCGGAGAGGAGATATCAGTGTTACTATTAGCACTGTCATTTTCTTTTCTCCAGTTAAACGCTGTTAACTTGGAGTATAGTGTTGCTCCGCAAGTTTAATGCGCTCCAACATTAGCGTACCTATGCTAGCTGTCCGGTGGGCATTGTTTTTGTGTGTTGTTTTTTTTTCTCAGTTAGACAAGCAACATGTAAAAGGCGTGCACATGCGAGGCGTGTGTTAAAAGCTGTCTGGGACCCAAGAAAACAATGATTACCTATTACTAAAAAGTTTACCATCGCCTCGGATCAGGCTTTAGTAGCGGCTCACTGTTTACATGCTTTCTAATTGTGATTGGCTGAAGACACCCGGTTGTGTTACAGATTGACGTGCTTGCATTACCTTTTGGCCTCTGTACAGGATTATCTGTCTGGCTGCAGTCAAGATCTGCTAAACTCTGCTTTTTTTTTTCTTCTTTCTTTTTTCTTTTTTCCTTTCCGTGATCTACAGTCCCAGGGATTGAGGGCGCAACCCTGAGCGATGCCAATCTCACCAACTCTTACTTCAGCAGCAGCTTTATTGGGGTCAATGGATTTGGAAGTCCAGCAGAGCCTAAATATTCAATGATGCAGGTACAAGAGGGCAGCTGTGGATGTCTATGTTTAGAGTAAATATACAGCTTAACAAATGGGTAAATTAATGTTGTTGTGTTTATATCTCTGATTATGTTTGGGATGCAGTGAGCTGATACTGATTTTTAACGTAACTGTTTAACTGATGGCATATCAGTGATATTTTTTAAAATTGAGTTTATGTTGTTATTGGCCTTTTTCTTACAGGGGAAACATAAAAAAAATCTTCATAACTTTGAACATTTAGCTACTGCGAAAACGATGTGACACAATAGGTTAACATCAGCCACTGCCATCATTAAATGTCACCTCTTGCTGTTGGGAGTCAACGAGGCTTATATTGGCGTGTACATCGGTACATCCCCAGTCAGTGGTTTCCACATGTACGTGACGGGTAACACTGTTATATTAGGCCTGGCTCAGGTATAGTTGGCAGCCCAGTTTAACATTATTTATTTTCTTTTTCTTTTCATCTGTCCAAGAGAACAGTGCCGTCTACAATCACTTTATTAGCGAAAAATCCCCTAACTCTTATTTTGAAAGTTCAGTAGCTGCTAATGAGCTAAACTTGACTCTTTCCATCTCATATTTTCCCTACCTGCAGGTGGGCCAGGTTGGTTTTGGGACAGCCTTTAAAATCATTGAGCTGCCTCTCCAGTGAGTCTCTCATTTTTCTTGTAGACGGGCTCCAAATTGATCGTCTTGGACTGCAGCTAGCGATGGTAGTCCTTGTTCTGCTTTCTGGGAGATCTGTTGTGAGCTTGAGGGCCACTCAAACCAGAACCTGGGGGAGGTGGAGAGTTGGTTCCTGTGCTGCTATCCCAAGCTCACTGGAGGCTGTAGAGCAGAACAAAGAGTGACTCCACCAGCTATAGCCCAGACAGTGGAGCTGGAGTATTTCTAAAACCCTGGTCTCATGAAAAAGGCAGCTGAATTTATAGATTAGTAATTCATTTCTCACAAAGTACTTTGGAATTAAGACATTTGTAGGTTTAATACTCCACATGCACACAAGCGCCCTAAATGACCACCACACACTTAATCTTAATCTTCTGGTAACATCAGATGAAGACTAAGGCACTCCAATTAATACATTTTATGGTAACATAATCATGTTTAGTGGTATTTTGATAAACATAATTGGACAGCAGAGAGCTTTTTGTAACACATCTGCTCTGGATACTGCTCTCTTTAGCGAATGACTACCAGCAGCAGCTCTCCCAGTCTCCTCAACGATGGTGCCAAGAACTTCAGCCACAGCACTCATGGTGAGATGCATTTAGAGCTCTGTGGGGCACTAGCTAAGACTCATCTTCTAGTTTTTGGATGCACTGTTTTACAGCTCTTAACACTCTGTCCTCTGCAGATCCAGTGAACTCTCCGACATCCTCACTGTTCAGTGATTTTGGTGCTCTTAGCATTTCCCAAAGGAGAAAGGTGAGCACACAGACATCATATCAAAGCAGTTACTTTGGAACACTTTAAGGGTTCAGTATTGCACTTTTATATAAGCAAGTACTTGAAACCTAAAAAAGATCCACAAATTTCAGTGTCTATCTATATTGTCTCTAAAAAGAGTGATAGACTTCTTTTAACTCTTTTTATTTGTGTCACCAGACTCCTAACCCGGCAGCGAGTGAGTTTATTCCTAAGGGAGCTCCACGTATGGCTACCATGACTCAGTCCACTGTCCAGGCCTTCCCCTCACCTCTCTTTGCACATCCTGGTCTCAGCAGCTCCACAGCTGCTGCTCTGGCTCCAGGTGAGGGTTTTTGGAGAACTGACTGAAGAATTACCCCTTAAATCTGCTCTGCTCCACTTTCTATTTGGCTCAGTTTTGTTTTCCATCTTTAACTCTGAAATTGTATGCCTTAGTATGTATGGAATTTCTTTCTTGTGTGTAACCACATGTTACTGTGAAATTAAATCTGTTCCTATCAAACAGTTTGCATTTCTTTTTATCTCCTATTTTAGGCATGTCATTGTCTGCAGGATCTTCTCCTCTTCACTCACCCAAAATTACACCTCACACCTCACCGGCTCCCCGTCGACGCAGTCACACCCCCAACCCTGCCAACTACATGGTGCCCACCACCGCATCTGACCAGGGCGCTCATATTATCCAGAAAGAGACTGTAGGGGGGACAACCTACTTTTACACAGACAACACCCCGGCTCCAATGGCTGGGATGGTACGGATACATGCTGGGGACGCATTCAATGACTTTAAATGTCCTGACCAAACACACAAAGATGGAGCCTCAGACTATGACTCTTAAATAAATTGATTCTAAACAAGAAGACAGAATATATGTAAATTAGTTTGCATTTAAGTCTTGATGTGAATGTGGGTCTCGTTTAAGAGGCAGTAGCATTGAGTCGTAAATTCATGGCCACAGACTCAGGCATTCATGTATTTTAGCAGTTGAGTTTCATTTCTTCACATAGCTGTAAGATTCTTGATTCAAAGACAGTATGTGTATGAATGATCACGTTGGTTTTCATTTCTTAATAAATAGGAAGCTGTGTTTTTTTTCTGGTTTCTTTGCAGGTGTTTCCTACCTACCATATCTATCCCCCTACTGCGCCACATGTGGCTTACATGCAGCCGAAAGCCAATGCCCCGTCCTTCTTCATGGCTGATGAGCTCCGACAGGTATTGTCCAGTCGCCCTCCTCCTTTTTCACTGAATGTTCCCCTTCTCTGGTGGTTATGTCTGTTATCATGTCCTCTTGTTTGTTCTTCAGGAGCTGATAAACAGACATCTGATAACCATGGCCCAAATCGACCACTCAGAGAATCCAGGTAAACCATTGACGTTGCTGGCATTACCTGGGATGCTTGTGATAATTTACCTTAAACGTACACTTATAAAACAAAATACCATTTCAGTGCTATGTTTTTGCTGTTCACACGTAAATAAACCAGCAGCACTTGTTTATACAACTGTGCAAGTCTGCTGTAGAGTAATTCTGTCCTGATAGATTGGTTGTGGGCTCTGTGGGTATTGGTTTTGTGTGTGTGTTCATGTCAGCTGCTAATATTGCAACTTGCACAAAAACAGCAGCTCAGCAGTGCTGTGGAGCAAGGATGACCTGCCTAGTTATATTGGTGATGGACATATATTCAACATCTCCCTTTAAGCAGGTGCATTCCGTTTTAAAATATTAGTTTGTATCGGGCTAATAGGCAGTCAGGTTTTGTTAGTTGCTGATCTAACTAACTAACTTGTAGAGATGATGCCAACTAAATGTTGCTTTTGAAATGAAGTCCCTTTCTGCATCGAGTGAATGCCCATTTCGAAGCTCAGTCTTGTTTTACTTTTGGTTTCTATCGCTCTCCCACTTCACCTTCTTCAGGTTCTTCAGGGCCTTTTATTTTTTTTCTTCTTCTTCTGTATAGAGTTTTCATATTTACTCCAGATAGTGTACCGTCTGCCTGGGGAAAGCTGTTCCTAGCCAACGGGGAAAACAAAAGTTGTGATTGCTTCCAGTTTTGGTTTTGCAAGCAAGCCTTATTTTTCCAAGCAGATTTCATACCTGGTGGCATGAAGTAATGCATCGTTCAAGTCTAAACACAGTTTTTGTCATTATAGCCATTACATCGGGCAATCGACATTTACTGTTCAATAAATTAAACCAAAAACTTTGTCTGCTGGCACTTAAATTGTGTGCAGTAGGTGTTGTTTTGTTTCCCTCTGAAAATGCTTTTATCTTTGGTAGATGTACCGTCTGAGGTGGATAGCTACCACAGCCTGTTTCCCCTCGAGCCCCTTCCCCCACCAAACCGCATGCAGAAGACCAGCAACTTCAGCTACATCACCTCATGCTACAAGGCAGTCAATAGCAAAGATGACCTGCCTTACTGCCTGAGGAGGATACATGGTAAGAAATGTGACAATAATACCAGTCTTTCACAGATGCCACACACCATATCAGATAATATAACCATATCTGCATTCAGGCAGATGGCTTAATGTAATGGGCGAAAAAGCAGTGGTGATAGTGGCTGAGATAATTGTCTTATTCTTTCAGTGAGTCTAGTATTGTAATGTTCAGATGTTTTCAAACATGCACTGCATCCCTAAACTTTCTTTACGTTACTTGGAGAAGCTGTGAGAACGCACGTGTCCAAATCAGTCGAACTGAATGCAGATTTTACATCATCAGCTGCATAATACAAAGGGAATCCAGTGAGCAAGTGGTGTGCCGCCGTCACGCTCTACCCGGGAATTGCTCCTCATCTAAACCAAATGATTATTTCTATAGTGAGAACACATCAGACATGGACTTTCAAATGTTGTCTGCTACATTTAAGAAAGATCTGATCAGATCTGAGGGGTATACCATGATAGAAGTTCAACACAGCCAGGCTTACCTTGCATTAGATGTCTTGACAAAACCTAAAACCCCAGTTGGAGATGTCCAGGTATCGCAATGGCGGTTCTCTGTTAAGCCGGGCTTTCTGCTTCAGGCTCTGTGCGCGCGTTCACATGAAAAGGGGTGTTTCACGTGCGCGTTCATGTGAGTATTCTTCTGCAAAAAATGATCCCTATGAGTGCCGCCTACTCCACTCAGACGTTCTCAGGTGATGATGGTGCTAAAAGTCTATAAAGAACATAAAAATATAACAGTAAAAATCAACACTGTTGCAAATAAGACAAGAGATTGATGCTACAGAAAATCATTAGTCTTGGGATTCAGTGGACAGAGCAATAAAATAAACATTTTAATTCGAGTTAATTATTTTAATGCTGAGTGCGCTCTCAGTACTGCTGTTTATTTCTGAAATGACAGCTGCAGATGAGAGCTCTGAAGCTTTAAACTGGATACATTTAAAGGTTACCATCCCATAGCCTAGTAAAGGAGATGTGGAAATCGCTTTAGTTTGAGACCAGATCAAAGTGAAATTAATTTTATCGATTGAACAGGTAGTCTTGGTGTTTGTTCTGTGCTCTGCTGCAATCCCAGCAGTGTAAAAGAGACTTAGAATCAGATTAGAATCAAGTATAAAAACATTTATACATTTTCTCCATTGTCATCTGAATACTTGCAAATTCCAGTGAGAATGCGATGCACAGTTAGCACTGCTGTAGTAGCTTTACAGCTGGGCTTCATTCATTGGTTTTGGTAAGGTGCAGCTTAACAAGTTGTACATATAAAATGTATTCGTCTCAGCTGAGAATCTATATTGCACTTAAAACATGCTGTAGATAAAAGAATCAGTGAAAATGTGGCGCTTCTAGCTGATTTTTAAATTGAAACTCTGAACATAACCTGCTCCCGACCAGGTTATGTGTTCAGCAGACGGGTAAAAAGAGAGCCACGTTTGTGATACTGAAAACTCTGACTTTAAGCTTGACATAGCTCGCCAGCCGATTACTCTCGCTTTTTAGTATGCCCCTCTGGAGTTAATGTGTCAAAACAGCTTTTATAAATAACCCGTCTCTGTGTATTTTTATAAAATAGAGCTAAGTCAACTAAAAATCTATTGCAAATCTTTTGATTAATCGCACAAACCAAAAAAAAAACCTTGCCTTTCCTTCATCCCCTATTTAAAATTGTAAACTAAAGGCCCTTATTTGTTGTTTTGGGTGAGCACACATTTGAATCAGTGAATTCATAAAGGCTCAACATCACTTTCTTTCCCAATACTAATTCTGTAACTAAAAACTGAAAAACTAAAGAAGAATTTTGCATAATATTTTGGGATTTGTGACTTATGGTTGGGCACTGTATTTGTTATGAGTATGAATCTTACATCATGGCCACAGTTTGAGCAAAACAGTAAAAATGCTCTCCTGTAAAATAATAAAACTTTCTTGTAGTTGGGCCCCACACTTTACTTAGCTTTACCATAAAATGAATGGCTTGTAAATATTTATATTTAAATGTGGCACAGGATTAAGTGATAGTATAGGATAAGCATTAATTTTCTAATCGCTCATATTTTTCTTGTATCTTGTATTTTTAATGTGGAAAGGCTTCCGCCTTGTTAACACAAAGTGCATGATGCTGGTGGACATGTGGAAGAAGATTCAGCACTCAAACACTGTAACTCTGAGGGAGGTCTTCACCACCAAGGCCTTTGGAGACCACTGTGAGTGTGTACTGCTAAATTCCTATGCATGACTTGTTGATTTAGTGCTTGTCTTTTGCATATATCCATTTTGTAATTTTTTGAAAATACATTTCATATAAATATGTTTCAGACCTGCATTTTTCTGGTTATATAATTATACTTTTAAACCAAATTGGCTAAAATCTGCCATGTAGCAATTTTTCCTTGTTACTGCTACTTTGCATTCAAACTCAGTATGTAAATATCTGACATTACGGTTTTTTGATGTATATGTTGTTGGACCATTTGCAGGAGTAGTTGAAGTATCCAGTTAGCTAACAGAAACTCAAGTTTTGTTTCTTTTGAATCTGTTTTTCCCTTTCAAGTAATTTTTGTACTTTTCTCTTCTTTCCCCAGCTTTGGTGTTCTCTTATGACTTCCATGCAGGTGCAGAAACCATGTTCAGTAGACACTTTAATGACCCAGCAGCAGACTCGTACTTCACCAAGAGGAAGTGGGGTGAGTTGGTGTTCCCTCCCTTCCTCCTTTGCTCTGAATAGACCCAGGCCTCAAGCCTTTCTGCACCCTCCCCTTCACATATTTCAACTGTTTACTTGTTTGATAATGAGGTCATCAGAATAAGTCAATTAGGCTGTGCATTTTCATGATTGCATTGCATGTAGTTGTGCACATGTCATACTTAGATTAGATTGTGCACACAAAGCAATGTGAAATAAGTGAAAGAGAGATTTCTAAGAAGTTTAAGTGTCTAAAATAAGTCTCAGCGTGTTGTTTTGAAGTTTGTTTAGTAGCCTACTTTGACAGTTGGCAAGCATGTGTCTTCCTGATAGACACATGAGGACTTAGAGGAAACTGTGGCTGAAAATGATCCTAGGGCAGGTGTTGCAGAACAGCCTACCTACAGGAATGACAGACAGAGGAAGCAAAAACATTTAGACTTTTGTCTTTGTCTGGTCTGTTGCAAACACTGATAAGAAACCTCAACATATCAACTGTGTAAAAACAAGTGTTTCCTCTATGCCTTTGCACAGAGGGACATGCTAATAATACAGCGAAATAGCAGATAATATTGTCCAAGTGTATTTCTTTCTGGAATGCTCTGGAAACAAACACTTGGCCAATTCTCACCTGTTACATTGTGGTTTTGATTGTGTTATAAACGCCCTAACACTTTGTTGCCTGGCTTATGTTACCCAGTGTCAGTCGCTCACATTAGCTGTAAGACTTACAAGACAGAAGGCAATACTGCTCAGATGATGAACATGATTTCTGGAAACAGTAAGCTGTGTTTCCTCACAAGGACCTTGTTCAAACTACAGTTGAAACAAGTATTTCACTGGCATAAATTTGTCAGTAACTATTAAGTCATTTTGTTGGCTCTCAGGGATGTTTGAAATTATAGCTATCTGTAGTGAGGTGTTTAGTTTTATATATCGTCGGGCTGCACAACTAATAAAATTTTAATCTCGATCACGATTTTAGCTTTCCACAATTAAATGAACACGATCGACTGCTGTTGAAAATGCATGTGCCGCAAATAGACCACAAAGCAAATGCAAATCAAGCGCTCCCTAGATCACCACCTGACCATGTGGGTGCATGTGCCAGTCATGGTTGTTCTCTACAACCTGCAGCTTGAAGTTTTCTGGGTGTAGTCTGGCCTAGTAACACTACGTTAAGACAGATATACAGCAGACTGTTGAAACAAATGTCTTCAACAGCAGAAGGTGAAGAGCTTGTCCCTTGGCGAGGGTCATCATCGGAAGTGATGCTAACTAGGAAGAAAACATATGCAAAGAGTGCTGCAAAGTTGTGTGGACTGCAAAGCAACACAACTAACTTATTCAACTGCCTGGAAATACACCACAGACTGCAGTATAATTAATGCTAAAGGCGTAGAGAAACAGTTCAGTGGTTGCTAACATGAATTGTCCAACATCAGCTCGGGTGTCCATAAAAGCGAGCCTGTACAGCGCTTCAGCGTATCCATCTGGCTCATAAAGATGCACTGAAATCTCCAACACAATTGCATTCCTTTTGGCCAAACATAAGTGTCCAGTAAACACGGCGAGTAACGAAGGCTTTGTAAAAATGGTTAACTTACAGGACAAAAGATATGTTATCTCCTCGTGCAACTCTTATTCCAAAGTGGCAGTACCTGTGCTGTATGCAAAACCTTGCAGGGGAAATGGAGAGGGATCTCATAGCTGCTGAGTACTTTGCTACAAGTTTTAGTCAAATCCATCATGATGGTGGAATGAATGGATTGAAATTGTGCTTTTAGGAGATGCATTTGGATCAGGTGAATAAGTTTAATTAACAGTAATGTAGCATAGTGTAAAGGTGAAAGGAGTCCCCTGTTGATTTAATTTTGTGTTACGTTTTGATACAATTGTTTTATTTATATGTATTTTCTTCTTCTAAGAGATGGACTGAATTTAGGCGAATAAGGAGGACCAATTTTAAAGATCTGTACATTAGTTGGAATGTCACAGCAGTGTTATGTTTATGTGTCACTAAAATCAATGAATAATCATCATAATCGTAATCTCAACATTAATCAAAATAATTGTGACAATTATTTTGGCCAGCCATAATATATAGTATAGCTTATATTTTTCTACTGTGTATCTCTGGATTTGTGGATTAAAAAAAGCACAATAAACAATCTACGACTGAGCTTATGGGTATAATAGAGTATTTTTAATTGCTTTCTGAAACTGCACTGAAACTATATTCATGAGAAAATAATCATCTTATTAATCTGATGACTGAAGGTGATGATTTTTTTTTTTGTTTGTTTTTGTTACTGACATCAGACCTCAGAGAAACAGCTTGTCATGAAGATAAGTTTTACTGAGGAAGTTTACAGCAGTTTGAGGTTTAGTTTATTAGTAATGTCAAACCCTCAGGCTGCTTTCACACGATAAAACATTTTCTTATGCGCAGGACAACATGAACCCCCACCACCGCGGCAGCACGCGGGTCTGCTCCCAGAATCTTTGATCTGGGCGTACATCGTCCAGCTCAGCTCGGCCCTGCGCACCATTCACACTGCTGGCCTGGCCTGCCGTGTGATGGACCCCAGCAAGATTCTCATAACTGGCAAGACCAGGTATAAGCACCTAAGCACACAATTCATCATTCACCAAGGACAAAAGAATGATAACCTGTCACCTATAACCAGAAATGGTTCTAGATGAAAGCACGTCAATTTAATTTTTAAACTTAGATGGTGAAACTGTG
>VVAS01109399.1:0-10305 GCA_015103295.1 Ptychochromis oligacanthus | reverse complement strand
AAGAGGTGAGAGAGCGTGAAGGTGGACGAGAAAAAAAAAAAGGGGGCAGATAATTTTTTTTTTTATTATTATTATTATGAAGAAGTTGTTTTACTAATGCTGTGTTCACTTGTTCACACAGAGCAGGAAGTGAACGGAGAGTGAACTTAGAAAATGAAGCAAATGAGCGCATATTTAATGAGATAATACTTCAGAAATTTCAGAAAACTTGCAACAGAAAAAAACAATTGTCTTATTGTCAATAATTAACTTGGAAGTTTCATGATAAAAAAACTTATAATTTTTATTCATAAAATGTGTTTTACAACAAATATTTCAGGAATTTTACATTTCTTAAAAGGCTGATTTTCATCCTCTGATGCTGAAATCTCCACTTCAGTCCCACCTGCATCCACCAGACTTTACAGTGTTTCCTGGTTATAATCTGTAGTTTTTAACAGTTTTGTTTTGTGTGAGTTTGTTCATGAATCTGATTTATTGAAAAGTATAGTTTTGTTTTTGTTTTTTTCCTGGCTGCAGTGTGAGATGAAGGTCAGAACAAAAGACCTGCTTTCATCAGAATTGAAACAGAAATCCTGCAAATCCTGAAATTTTTGTAACTATGTATTTGTTCCATAACAGCACAGGAAAAAAAAAAAATCAGATTTGTGGTTATTTTGTGATTTCTGCATGCAGGCCTGGTGGAGAGAAATGCAGGAGGAGGAAGACCTGGAGAGATCAGACCATGAAAGCATCACGTCTGTGGGAAAACTGATTCTGGGTGAGGAGACACTGTCTAAGTCTAAATGATCTGCTTTTTAAAATCAGACTGTTTTTTTTTTTTCTGTTGGAGGTCAGAGAGCTTTCAGATATGATCTAGAGGACACTCATTTGACATTTCAGCGCTGAAGAATCGGAAAAATGAACCGACTGTAAAACAACATAGGAACAACATAAACGTTTTGTATAAACACTGACTGATTAAAAAGTTTTTGGCCTTTGCAAAAAAGAGCCAGCTTTGAATCAGGGATCCTCCAGTTCATGGTGAAGGATGATGAGGGTCCCCACGATGATAGCAGTACAAACGTGTGTGTGTGTGTGTGTGTTTCAGGTCTTCCAGACTCCAGAGACAGCGAAGCGGACTCTGAGCTCACTCTGACAGACACCGACTCCGAGTGAGTATCTGCTGCACCTCCATCCATCATCTCTCGCTCCTCTTCCTCCTCTTCATTCTCTCATCTCACCCGTCTGTCAGCTCCTCTTTCTCCTCCTTCATCGCGTCCATGTCTTCTCCTCTCCATGTCATTCAGTCTGTCCTGTAACATGTGCTCACTCAGCCTGCTGCTCCACACCTGTCCAGCTGGAGGCAGTAACGAGTCTGTTTCAGGTCTTTTATCAAGAGGAACATATTTAAACAAAAGAAAGAAAAGAAACAAAAAATCTTAATTGGGAAACTCTTATCATGCAGAATCAAAAAATCCAAAGTCTATTTATGTACTATGTAACATGTTTAAAATGGGCGCAGATCTGTTGTTATACATTTTAAGAGCTGCACGATCTCCTGGAAACAAGAGCTTCGATCACAGGGTGAGAGTTAAATGTTTCCACACTGAGTCTGACCTCCTCCTAGCTGCTGGATTAAAGTGCATTCAGAAGTTACACACAGCAGGAAATAAAGGAGGTATACGTGACGTCAAACGACGGAGGAAGGTCATAAATAAGAACTGTGTTTGTCAGTAAAGGCGAATCAGACCACTGAGGTTTTATAAACCTCCACACACTTCAAACCTTAACCACAAACAGTCACACAGCTACACAAACTCCTCCATCAGCTCGCTGGTTGTTTCTTGGTGCTGTGGCGCCCTCTGCTGATGTAATACTTGAACATCAGTCTGGCTTCTTCACGATTCAACTGTTTTCTGCTGTTTTTCTTTGTTTTTATTAACATACGCTGAGTGAGCACTTTATTAGGAACCCCACACTAGCTCCGAGTCAGACTCTCAAAGTTCATCCTCATCAATTAAAACTTTACATTAACATGCAGATGATCCTCACAGAAAGTTCCCAGACCAGCCACAGGAAACTTCAGCACTAGAATTTAATCAGTGAAACTTTCTGTCTTTGTGTTTTTCTTCCTGTGGAGGTCTGTCAGGAGGATTGACACCGCGAGGAGGAAGAAGCGGAGCCAGGGGGGAGCCTCTCTACCAATCAGAGGAGGCCACAGGTACGAGAGCAGCTTCATCTTCTGCTAGTTTGAAGTTTTGTTTGATATAAACACACAGATGCCTCATCTGTGGAGCAATGCGTCAACCTGACCGCCTTGTTTGGAAGAAGAGGTCTGAACATGAGTAAAGATCATCATAACTCAGTTTGGTTTGTTCCAAATGCCAGAACTGTGTTCATCATAGAAGATCCTTAGTTAAAAATTCAGCTTTTCAAATCAAAAAGTTTCTGATGTTTGCAGTAACTGTGATCGTTTGGATTATCTGATGGTTAAAATGAGTCTGTGCAGCTGCTTTTTGCTGTAAAAACTGAGTGTAAATTGTAAAAAGTTTAAACCAGTTTTTGAGAGCTGCAGACGAGTCTGTTTGTTGCTTCTCCTGAGCAGTGTGCTCCGTCAGAGTCTTCTAACTTTATTTAAACACGTCCATGTGAACAATGCTGTGCAGCTCTGCAGGTTTTTGCAGCTACAGTTCAGGTGCACACGCAGGTAACCTGCTACTGAGAGTCACACTCTCACACATCAATTAGGACAGCTTCCCCTGACATAATCCAGCATTAGCTTCGTTTAGTGTCAGGACCATCACTGAACATGAAGTCAGATTAAAACGGGGATTACTCACTGTGAGATCTCAGATTAAAACTTTGTGAAGCTGCTTCTCACCTCTGGAACATTATTTCCTGTTTCTTAGTTTTGGGTTTTCTTTCTCTGAAACATCAAAAAGCAGCACAAAAGTTTGGTGTTTTATATTAGAGTAGGTCGGAGCCCGGACGTGGCGTCTTCGTGCAGATTATCTGAGGTCTGAACAAACTTCTACAGGAAGCTGAAGCTCAGTTGGCTGTTTGTGTTCACAGTGATCTGCCTGAAAGAGAGGAGGGGGAGGGACAGGAAACACCTACCTTCAGCCACTGGGGACCCCCCCGCAGGTAACACACATTTTCACCTTTTACCTTTTAATTTTCTTCACCACTTAACCGAGGGTTTCATCGTCATCGACACGATGTTGTCACCAGAGAGACGGGCACATTATTCAAAACCTCAGAGAGAAACGCCCCGCACACCAGCAGAGGGTAACACCACGCTAACCGCTGCACCACCGTGCCAGCCAAGTGTGTGGGATCAGCGAGGCAAACGGACCATGTTCAGCCCGAGCACTTTGATTTGTGTCTGGGGGGGTAACGGAGGTTTCTGTGTGGCGTGCAGGGTGGAGGTGTGGCCTGAGGAGGGTCAGTCTCTGGGTCTGAGCATCGTCGGAGGTCGTCACATCATCAAGCGACTGAGGAACGGGGAGGAACTGAAGGGAATCTTCATCAAGCAGGTTCTACCCAACAGCCCCGCCGCCAAAACCCAGTGCCTGAAGACCGGGGACAAGATCCTGGAGGTAGGCCTCGATCTAATTCCTGGGTCTCTTTACACACACAGGAGCTGTCAAAGGACTATTACATCCAGGGTTTACACTCAGCCTGAAACTGAATCTGATCTTTAAGTCTCCACATTTCCTCCTGATGGTCTTGTTTCTGATCTGATCTCAGTGTGCAGATTAGCCGAGGCCTTCAACAAAAAATTCTCAGAAAAAAAACTCAGAGAAATTTGAAATCAGACTCAGAGGAAGGAGTGTGTATGTGCGTGTGTGTATGCAGGTGTCGGGTGTTGACCTGCGAGCTGCTAGTCACGAGGAGGCGGTCAACGCCATCAAATCCGCTCCAAGCCCCGTCGTCTTCATCGTCCAGAGCCTGTCGGCGACTCCACGGGTACACACACACACACACACACACACTAAAGTGGTCACTGGTAAAAATTGGAGTGGCAGTCTGGTAAATGTAAAGTTATAACCAGTCAGTCCTACAAAGGAGCTGGTTTTAATCAAGCTCAGTCAGGCTGCATCTTAACTCTGGTCCAGGTATCCCTACAAAGAAGCCCTGACTCTGTGTTGTCAGAATATGAGATTTATGGCTTTTGGAAATTGTTCTCCTAAGCCTTAAATGATATTTAAAAAAAAAAAAAAACATTCTGGTACATACAGCTGTGGTCAGAAGTTTCCATCCACTCATCATGGGCATGAATGTCATGGTAATTTTGAACTGTTCTTTTTCCAGGGTGGAATGATTGTACAGCATACATCTTTAATGACTTTAAAAAAACAAGAATTGTGTGCACAAGTTTGAATTTATTTTGGATTTTCTCTAATCCACACATGGTCAAAATTATACATACAGGCTAAAATTTAAACATACAACCCCACTAATATTTGGTTAAATGTCTCTTAGCAAGTTGCACCTCAGCCAGATGCTTGGTAGCCATCAACGAGCTTCTGGCATAGTTCTGGCTGGATATTTGACCGCTCTTCTTGGCAGAATTGGTGGAGTTCCTGAGTTGTTCCTGGACAATAAGCAGACACACAACAACAAGCAGAGGACAGCAAGGGACAAACAGAGTTACAGATATGAGAACAAATGAGAGATTAAGTAGGTTTTGAGCCTAGACTTAAAAGCAGAGATGGAGGGCGCTCTTTATGTAAAGCGGTAATTGCACAGCTGTGGAGCACCAACTGGCTTTGCCACCTTTTTGTTTGAGGGGTGACCTTAGGATATGTAAGAGATGCTCCTATCTGAGAGACCTGGGAGCTGAATGTGAACAAATGTTTTTAATAAATGTGTGTTTAAATGTGTGTTTCAGCCTTTGTCTATGATGGCTCCGAGCTACAGCAAACACAAAGCCAAGAGGACCGAGTCTCCGGTAAGAAAGCAGCTTCTTCCTGCATGTATGTTTAACAGAAAGAGAGACGGAGGGTGGAGGACGTCACCAAGCCAGGGCTCTGTTCTGCCTTTATTCTGCTATCTGTAATTGTCAGTGTGAGTCCTGCAGAGACCAGCACAGACCAGCAGAGGGCGTCAGAGCCTCAGCACAGACTGCAGCATCTCAGTCCGGACTCCAGAAATCACGTTTAACAGATTGGATCTGTTGGTATTCCGATTTTACGGTCTAGGAGAAAAAGCACGTGGAGACTGAGATAAGATGAGACAGAATTTATTTATCGAGAAGCTGGAAAAAAAAATACGGCAGAAAGTAATAATCAAAATAAAATACAATAAAACACTTTGAGTAAAGGTGAATATAATAAAGCAGCTCTATAAAGAAAAAGGACATTTAAGTGCCAGGTCTCGGCTTCATTTATGTTTTAAGCCCTGTTCACCACACAGGATTTTCACTGTAATAATAACAGCTTTTTTTATACAGCGCCTTTGGAAACAGAGTTTTGAAAGTGCTTTGACAGACGAGCAAAAGCAGAAAACCCGAAAGCCGAACATTAAGGCTGAAAACACAACAGGATGAAATCAAAGAAAAGATAAGACAGACCAAAGAAAATAGTCCACAAAAAATCCAAAATAAAACCTGTAAACATAATTAATCGATACAAAAAGAATGAAATAAAAAAGAATGAAGGTAAAAAAAAACCCTAAAAAATCTACACGAAGATTAGAAACGATGCAAAAAAGATAACTGCTGATAAGAGGATGACATTAAAAAGTGGGTCTATAAAATGTTAGTCGAAGTGGTTTGAAGGAAGTCTCTGACTCTGCGAGCCTCGTCTCAGGCAGGTCGTTCCAAAACCGACGGGTGCTGATGGCAAAAGTCACCCTTAGCTCTAAACCTCGACTCAGGACCCAGCTGAGGGTCTGAGGCTGTGAACTGGATCATACAACAGGTCTGCTGTTTGGGGACTGACGTGCTTTAAAAGTGATCAGCTGCTGGATTTCAGAGGAGAGACGGAGTTTTAATTCATCCCAGAGAGAAGTGAATCACACTCGTCCAGCCTGGAGAGAATAAAAGCATGAATCTGTGTTTCAAACAGCACGGGATGTGCAGTCCATGTTTTCCTCTAATTTACTGACGTCTGTGGTTCTGATGGATTTCCTGTTGTATTTCTATGAATTTGTCTCCATGCTGCAATATAACACGAGCTCTCCTGAATTTGCACCCTCAAAGCTTCAAATGTTCCTTTATTATTGCCAACACAGCCCCAAAACGCTCATCCAGGAAAAAGCCAGCAGGCAGATTTGTAAGACACTAATATTACCGCAGGATCTCTGTGTTTGCTGTGATATTTTAGGTAAGGGGAGGAATTTTTACTTGACAAACTGCAGATGTGAGACTTTCACAGGATTAAAATCACAGACGACCTCTGCTGGTATTACAGATTACTTGGGGAGCCCAGGTTATCTTAGCCCCTGTGAATAGGGCTTTAATCGCTTTGCAAAGACTCATATATGGGAGGTGTATCACAGATCCTGAAGCTTAAGGGTCAAAAGTATTCAGACACTTGGATGCTAAACGTTTCATGGAATCTGCCTGAGAAACATTTAGTGTCTCTGTCCATTTCCTTTTGAACCCTTTCTGGGTTTCCATGTGTTCAGGGTTATATCTCACACACAGTATTTTCTATATTGATATTTGGCATGTTTAAATTAAACAGTTTCAACTCATGTGTTACTGTCCACATACTTATGGTCTGGAGTCTGAGCATACCGACCAAATCACACCTGTAACTTCAAACAAACTGCACCTACTGAAGGTCCGCAGGATTCATGTTTTTATGAGTAAATATGTTTGTTTGCAGAAACCGGAGGTAGTACTGCCCCCCCCGAGACAGCCCCCACCCTACAGACCTCCCACCCAACCGGAGAAAGAGCTGAACTCTGACCTGGAAGAGGCCGGAGGTCAGTGACACAAAGCAGAAACTGATGGTGGAAAGTGTACATTTACATTAAGCTCTTAGTTACTGTTCTGTCGTTATTTTATATCCTTTCGAAAATCTGTGAAATCCAACATCATGAGAAACGTAAAAACTGCCTCGGAGAGCTCAGCACTCAGGTGCACTGTCTTTAGTTCAGATTTTAATGCTTATAGGAAGCTCAAGTTGTTATAAAATGGCGGCCAACAGGAAAAAATGAGGAATAAAGTTTCTCTAAGGCTCTGTATTTCTTCAGACCCTTTGACTGTCTGCACTCTGATCTCTGAGGGATCTTGCAGGAGTGGTGATGCTATTTTCCAGACATCTGATTGGTCAATAGGCACTGATTTCTTATCTGCTGACCTCTTATGTTGAACATAATGTGCTTTGTGGCAGGTTAGGTCTGCAGCATGGCAGTGTACCACCATCATAACACTGAAAACACAGAGTTAAACCTGAAACCAATCTGATACAAACTAAATCCTGCTTCGCAGTGCAGACCTCTGAACCCTACGTGGCTCCTACAGCAGCTGCTGGAGTTTCTGCTCAGTGAGTGCTGGAGGGCAAACTCGCTCTCACAGATTACACAAACCAGACCTGACTTTTGACATGTTGTGAGGGCGGCTGGTCAAGTCCCTAACATCTGAAGCTCTCACTGAACCATAATTCCTCATATTTCTAAGCGTTCACGATCTCAGATCAACCAATCACCCGGCAGCAGCAGCACCATGTGACAGCAGAGCTAACGGACATTGAGTCCGACCCTCACTTTGACGGTTCTGATTAGAAGCAGATTAAGACTCCGACTCCGAGTCAGGGTGTAAGGGGTGTGTGTGTGTGTGTGTGTGTGTGTGTGTGAGACTCGCACAGCCTCACACTTTGTGTGTGCTGGTCAGTAAACACTCATCCTGTGATGTTGTGGGAACTCGGGTGTGTTTAGGTCCTTGTTGGGACCCGGGTCACACAGGAACCCGGGTCTGGAATATCTTTGGCTGAAGTCTGTCTGATTTAAAAGCTGCAGTGACCGACACGCTGTCAGTCTGGATCTGTACGTGGGGTTTTCTTTAGTTCACTTCCCTTCATCCATTAGAACCAAAGAAAGGCTGAGCGTCCGTTCCTCCTCATTTGATCACTTACATCCTCCCTGTAGCTTCACTTGTTTGCTCAAAGGCACTTCAGCAGCAGAGGGATTAACTTCATGCTGTCTGCATCCACATCACACAACAAATGGTTTGAAAGTGCGCATCCGAACAGGTTCACATAAAAACTTAAACCTTCACATACACAAACACAAACATCAGTGTCACAGTTTATCAGATGGTCTGTGTGCATCTCAGTTTGTGTATCTCTACACTGTAAACATGTAACAATCACAGGTAATTTCTGTGTCTGTGATTAATACAGAATATCTGTGTTTCTGCAGTGTGTGTCGATTTATCTCCAGGTATCTCTGAATTTCTGATGTCTCAGTTAATCTCAGATTATCTCAATTTACTGTAAAGTATTTCATTTTATTCCAAAGTGTCTCTAAATATCTCCGTTTAGCACAGAGATTTTGTGTCCGAATATCTGTTTAACATCTCAAATCAATCACTTGGTCTCAAAATCTGTTCATGTCACATTATCTAAATGTATTCCAACAAATCTCAGGTTATGGCAGATATCTAAACATCTCAGTTAATCTGGGTATGTTTTGGGTTATCTCAGATTATTTCACTTTGCCTCACAGTATTTTAAAATATACATAAATCTGTGCATCATAAATTATCTGAAAACCTACTTTTTGGGTATCTTTTTTCATGTCTATCTCAGTAACATTTTATCTCAAAGACAAAGTTTAGATCAGATTATCTCAGATTATGTACGATATCAGAGTATATCAGTTTATCTGAATATATTTCAGTTTACATCAGATTATTTCACTTCACTTCAAGGTATCTTTAATTAGTTTGTTGTTAATTTGTGTTTTGGATTATTTCAGTGTGTCTCAGTTTATTAATTTTTTTGGCTTTGTGCATCATAGTGTGCATCGATGCTCTGAGTCATTTTTTCCAGAGTATCAGCTCACATTATCTAAATGTGTTCCACAGTATCAAGTAAAACTGTTTATTTTTGTTTGTTTTTTGTTTTTTTCAAAATGCTGGTGTTTCTTGGTTTATTCTGGAGCATCTCATCTGAGATTATTTCAGTTTTCTTTAGTGCATTTCAATTAATCTCAGATTATCTCAGTGTATTATTTTAGTTTCTTAAGAAGGCTCAAAACAATGTGAGACTGTCAGAATATGTCATCATATCTTAAGGTATCTCGGTATCTTGCTGTATGTTGATGTATCTCATGTTGTCTTGCTGTTTGTGTGTGTTGGTGTAGTTCTTGAAGCCAGCAGTGCAGCAGTGTGTTAATGTGTGTGTGTTTCTGTCTTTGCAGGCGTTGTTTGAACCGGCAGTCCCCCCGTCCCGTCCGTAGGCCTGTTACAGCACAGAGTGGATGATTTCTTTTACTTATTTTTACTCCTGCCAGTTCTTTCCAGTGTTTTTCTCTCTGGGTTTTCTGGTGTCTCTGCCTCCTCTGTTCTGGGTGCGTTTGGTTTGCTGCGTCTGAGGCGGGCGGGCGGGCGGACGGGCTGTCGGCTTTTTGTTTCTGACCTCTGGTTTTAATGGGATGTGGGTTTTCTGAGTTGGGATCTACTTTGGGATTAGGCTGAATTTTCTTTGTGGTCAAAGATGTTTCCTCTGAATTCGTCTGTCCTGTTGAAGTCTTAATAATAACTGATGTCATTTTGGAAGTTTGGCTATATTATCTTTATCATTTAATTATGTGCCATTGTGTGTGTGTGTGTGTGTTTGTTTTTTTTTTAATATATATAAACTAGAGACACTAAAATTCTAAAAAGTCAAATCTTTAAAATACAGGGATTTTTGAATGAAACTGAGCTTCATATTTAAACAAAAATTAAATTATGTGTAAATGAATAAATATTATTTGTTTCAAAAATGCAGCTAAAATTTTTTGTATCAATAAAGTTTGTGTAATTGGACTGATTAAATAATACTGATTATTCCAGCTTCATCTTGAGGGTCTTGAACAAAAAGAGAGCCAGCGCTCATGGTTTTTGCTTGTCCTCTGACCCAAGTCGGTCTCTCTTGTTTTAAGGGTGGTCTATCTGATAATGATGGCTTGCACCTTTTGGTTTGAACTTGGGGAATGCTGCGTTCTGTAGCCTAAATTACAATTGAGGTCAGACTCTGTCATTGGTGGTCTTCAGTCTGTTCTCTGTGGAACCATTCAGGTTCTGCTCCCCCTGGGTTTTTACATATGGAGACAGCCCAGCCATAGGAGCCTTTTGCTTTTCAGGTGGACCCTGGTGAAGCTAAG
>VVAS01109377.1:0-10761 GCA_015103295.1 Ptychochromis oligacanthus | reverse complement strand
TCTGACTGTTTTTTCACTAGTTTTGCATTAGGCTAGGGTCAGTGTCACCACTGGTAGCATGAGGCAATACCTGGACCCTACAGAGGTTGCACAGGTAGTCCAACTCCTCCAGGTTGGCATATCAATATGTGCCATTGCCAGAAGGTTTGCTGTGTCTCCCAGCACAGTCTCAAGAGCATTGAGGAGATTCCAGTAGACAGGCAGTTACTCTAGGAGAGCTGGATGGAGAAGGTCCTTAACGCATCAGCAGGGTCGGTATCTTCTCCTTTGGGCAAAGGAGGAACAGGATGAGCACTGCCAGAGCCCTACAAAATGGCCTCCAGCAGGCCACTGGTGTGAAGGTTTCTGACCAAACAATCAGAAACAGACTTCATGAGGATGGCCTGAGGGCCCGAAGTCCTCTAGTGGGCCCCTTGTTCACTGCCTGGCACCGTAGAGCTTGATTGGCATTTGCTGTAGAATACCAGAATTGGCAGGTCTGCCATTGGCGCCCTGTGCTTTTCACAGATGAGAGCAGGTTCATCCTGAGCACATGCGACAGAAGTGAAAAGGTCTGGAGAAGTCGTGGAGAAAGCTGCCTGTAACATCATTCAGCATGACCAGTTTGGTGGTGGGTCAGTGATGGTCTGGGGAGGCTTCTACAGGCTTCTACAGGCTAGGCAACGGCACCCTGACTACCATTAGGTATCGGGATGCTGGTGAAGTGGGTCCTGGGTTCCTCCTGGTGCACGACAATGCCCGGCCTCATGTGGCGAGAGTATGGATTTGTTCCTGGAGGATGAAGGATACCATTGACTGGCCCCCACGCTCACCTGACCGAAATCCAATAGAACACCACTGGGACATTATGTTTCGGTCCATCCGACACCACCAGGTTTCACCTCAGACTGTCCAGGAGCTCAGTGATGCCCTGGTCCAGATCTGGGAGGTGATCCCCCAGGACACCATCCATCATCTCATTATGAGCATGCCTCAGCGTTTTGAGTTGCTGCAATGAAATTTCTGCAAAATGGACCAGCCTGCCGCATCATTTTTTCACTTTGATTTTCGAGGTGTCTTTGAATTCAGCCCTCTGTAGGTTGATAATTTTCATTTACATCAAATGATGTGGCATCCTTTTGTTCCTAACACGTTACCCAGTCCATATCAGTATAGATGTCAAGCATGATTTTTTCCCCCATTGAGATCTGATGTGTTTTTAAAGTGTTCCTTTAATTTTTTTGAGCAGTGTATTTCAACAGCAATATATATACATGCATGCGCCCCAGTAAATCTCAGGTTGAAGTTATAATGAGTTCTTGTGTTTGGCATTGGATTGGTTTGGATTAACCCTCTAAGTTCTAAGTTATCATACATGCTACCCCTAACCAGAACTCTATCCTAACCCTATATTTTGGAGAAAGGCAAAAATGTGAATAATTTTTGATGTGTCATTTAAAATGATTTTTTTTTGTTTCCTGATTCAAGACTTGGGGGAACAACTGAATGATATATTCTGATTGGTTAGGGTTAGGGTTACCACCTATGCATTCATAGACCTCAGGAGGTTAATAATAACATGAAAAGAACAGATTTTTTTTCTAAATTACCATGTCAAAGTAATTTGGTTTAACCCTCTGAGGTGTAAGTCATCACAGGTGGTAACCCTAAACCTATATTTTGTAGAAAACCAAAACAAACCTATTTGGATTTTTTTGTTTGTTCTTTTACTTGCATCACATAGAATGATTATCTTCTTTGTTTCCTGATTGCCAAGACTGGGAAGAGCAATTTAATAAAAATAGATTCTAATTGCCTAGGGTTATAGGTAGGGTTAGGGTTAGGGTTGTCACCAGTGACATCTTAGACTTCAGAAGGTTGACATAAACTCCATCCATCCATCCATTTTCTTCCACTTGTCCAGTTCAGGGTTACTGGGGAGCTGGAGTCTATCCCAGCTGACACTGGGTGAGAGGCAGGTCACACCCTGGATAGGTCACCAATCTATGACAGGGCTAAAACAGAGATACAGACCAGAATTCATGCTCACATTTATAGCCTTTAAAGAGCAGGTTTAAACCCAGACCCTTCTTGCAGTGAGGTGCCAGTGCTAACCACTACACCACTGAGATTTTATTAAAATCAAATACATTTACATACATCTTTACATTATTGTTTTAGTAATTTGTTACTAGTAATTGCTGATTAGATCCAGTACACTTGCTTTCAGCTCTAGTATTGTAACATTTTCCGTCTAAAAGAAATCCCATTGAAGGATTTGGAGTTTTGGTTAAATGTTATTATGTGGTTCATTTAAACACCTAACATTTCTGTTACAATTTTGAGGACATGACGTCACTGCCCCCAGTTCTTTGGGCCTGTTTGAGGTATTCCTGCAGGAGAACTGCTGTAACAGACACAAGGCTACACACTGCAGGGTTTCTAACTTTTGCAAAGCAGTGTGCCTTGCATTTTTTAGTTATGACTTATTGATTATAAAGAAGTCTACCCTCCCTTTCTACTCCGTGTCCTTGAATCCAAAGAGCACCTGCTTTTTGATACCTGCATATCACTCCTCAGCCAACCTACTGGAATTTGCTCTCTCTTCTGAGGCCACAAAGTGTAATAAGTTTTCTAATTTATAGCCTTTAAAGAACATTATTAGTACTTTGGTTAGATAGGATTGCAGTTTGACTAACAATCGGGGTTTGAGTATGGTTATGTTCCGGTGGTTATATGTGGTCAACTGATGCTTCTTGTGAGAATAATAAAGTAGTAACCCCTTTATATAACCAACACTACAAGCTGGAGAACATCTGCACATAAAAGGAGACTTGCTACTGAAACGTTCTGAGCTGAGCCGTGTGGAATGAAAAGACATCAGCGTACAGCTGACCTGCCAACAGTCAGCAGCATGGAGGTCAGTGCAGCCTCTGCAAGGTTAGGTCTTTCCTCATTGAGGACAACCTCAGCCTCTGGTAGAGTTCATGTGTCAGGTCAGTTCTTTTAAAATGGCCTTATTTAAAAAAAAAAGTATATATGAAGTGGAAATGTACAAAGCATAAGTAAGCGTTTTATTCGAATATCTGGCAAACAGTCTTTTAAGAATTGTGTGTCTGTGCCTGTGCATGTGTCAGCCTCTGCAAGGTGAGCTCTAGCCCCACTGTCCTACAGCTTCCTGGCTTTTGGCCAGTCTTGAAGAGCACCAGTTTGAACACATGTAACAGGATAGTACCGGAAGTAATGCGACTGCTTTCAAAAGCATTCATTTTACTGTTAAAAATGCATCAGGTTCTCTATTCAAACGAATGCTTGCCAAATATTGTATTTTCACAACAATGTTCAACTATGTATGCCCACTATATTCTTATACAATTATAATAATGTGGCATTTTTAAGTAGGAATGACCGGAAAACCGGGCTTGTTGACGACTTTTGTAGCTGACTCCACAGCGGTCAGCACAAAGGGGGCGGGGCTTCGTCCAGCTTTCTTCCTACAAAAAGCTCCAGAGTTGACAGAGTGCAGTCTGAGAGAGGGGAAAGCAGGTTCAGCGGAACTCTCAGAATTTTACCAACAACTTTATCCCTACTCCGCCGTGGTCTCCGGCGACAAGTGAGCGGCCCCGATGGAAGACTGCACGTATTTTCAGACCCTCACCCGGCCTCTTAACGTTTATCTCACTGTTTTCAAAGAATGCCAGATGCTGTTAACGTTATCCCGAAATACAAAGAGCGGCAAAGCTGGTCCGCTGCCGGCCGCAGCTGTCCGCGGGGGGACGTTAACATGGTGAGTGAACTTCTCTCCGGACTGGTTCCGTTGTCTGTCTCTTCTTATGCTGCCAGACTCCCTTCAGAAACGAACGGACTTCGAGATATCGTAACCTTTAGTACATTTGCACATATTGGACAGGTGTCGTTTAGATATTCCATGCATTATGACACCCGGCTATTTGAGTCGGCTAAGCTGTAATAGCAAAAGCACTGCTAATTGCGAACAAAAATAACTTTGAGAATCGGTTCCTCTGTTTTCTCACACCTTACATCCGCATAGCGGGCCAATGAGAGGGGTCAAGCGATGTGAGAAGCAGAGGAGGATTTTACTGGAGAAGTGCTGCTTAGTTGTTATATATCCATAGGCCGAATATGTAAGAATTTCTATTAGAATCTTGCCATGTTGTCATTTTTCTCTATCCGCGATGGGTTTTCGTATTGACTTTGTTGAAGCATCTTAAAGACGCGTTTCCGCATCAGTCATTACACAGTTTTTAAAGCTGCGCTTTTGATAACATCGCTGTTCTGTAGAATAAACCCTATTCTATAGGACACTGATTTACACAGTGTAGGCAGACTGTCTAGATCTGCATGTAATCTCCCTAACGTAATGTGTTTATAGGATGCAAAGTGATTTGTATGGAATTAAATTTGGCGCACTGTTGCTAAGAAGTAAGAGTAATCAGATTACTGTGAGTGGTTATATTCAAAGTGACTGACTGATTGCAGATCTTCCATGGGCCGTGGACTATAAATAGCCCTCGTCTCTGAACTTTTTAAAGTTCAAGTAGGCTACTCCAAAAATACTATGAAGTACTGTAATCAGGTCACACATTAATAGACATCCGTAGATTAGTAGAACAAAGAGATGCAGAGGAAGACAAAGCAGTGTAAAGTCAGTGCAGCAAAGGTTACTGGGCTTTCATGGGATGATATATTATAAGTGGTGTTTTTTGCATTCTGATAATCACCAACCAAGAGGTCACAGGTTCAGCCGCATCGTCACTGGTTGACTTTTAAAGAGTAATGTGTAATCCGTATCGGCTTGCACGCTGTACGAAAGTGAAGCTCTGGGGCCTGCCCGTTCACCCGATTCTTTCCTCCCTCGGGATGAAGGTCAGTTTGGTTCCCAGGCAGACGTGGGTGTGAGGAAGACTGAGGAAAAGCTTTCACACTGAGGAAGACGTATTATTCCAACAGTGCAGGGACGAGCGCAAAGCAGCTCATTTTCTGTTAGTACAGTTGCTACAGTACAATAAATCTGTGCTGATTGGATAAGAGAGACTGCTTCATAGGTCTCTGCTTATGCACCGCCATCACTTAATGTGCAAAAAAGTTTGGCGTATTCAGATCTCTTACACAAAGGTTTGATAAATGTGGGAATAATTACGCTCATGGTGTCACTAATATGTAATCCATTAGGAGCAGTGGGATGTTTGTTAACAAGTAAGCTGAGTAACCTGCTTTATCTTCACCAGTGCTTTACAGTAGTTTCCATACTGTGTGCTGAAAATGGGTTCCTGCTATAGAGATTACACAGGAAGTGCTTTAGTTAGCTGAATGCACTCCACGTCCTTGTGAGCTCGCCTGGGTTTGTGTGCGTAAGCGTGTGTTTGTTAAGTGTGTGTGAGCCGGGTTGTTTGTGTTTATCTAGGCCTCTCAGCTCTTTGTGTTTGAGGAGGGGTCTCCGGCCTTGCGGGGCTGACCTCAGGGTTGCCATGGAGACCGCAGGAGGCACTTCCTGAATTCTCGGCCCATCCCGCAACACATTACAGAGCAGGGGATCCAGAGTTGGAGTCATGACTGGAGTGGAAACGAGGGAGGAAGGAAAACCCAATTCTGTTTTAATGGGATTATTCTAAGAAATGGAAAGTAACGGTGCAGAACTAATATGGAGCTAAGCTGAAGCAAACTGAATACACTTCGTGCTAACATACCAAAACAAGCCTTTGCTACAGTTAAAGTCTGTATTATCCTGTCAGGCTTGAATATACAGTTTTTCTCAGTATAGAGTCACTTTAAAAGTGACCTATAATGCTTTCCTATTTTTTGTCAGTGTTAAAATGTCAGATGTTTATATTAAAGCTGACCCAAGTTTCAGATAATTAGGTAATCCCAAAAGCTCAGGCTTCAGACTGCTCTCAGTGCTGGGTTCCCTACAGTTTTTCTCTACCTTTGTGACGATCATACATCAGCGTGTCACAGATTTCTTTATACGATCATCAACTACAGGCACAGCACTTTAAAGGTCAATATAAGATGAATTTATTTATTTATTTATTTATTTTTGCTGTGTCATGCAAAACTACTTTAGTTGAGTCCCAGAATACCAATATAGAGCATAGATAATATAAAAGATGGATGGAGCTATCATGACTTCATCAGTTGGTTTCTGAAGTCCCGTTTTGAAGCCTCGAGTTGAGCGTTTCCACTGTTGCCGTCTTGGTTGCAAAAAAACGGATGTGATGAGGAATGGCAGATCTGACTGGAAAACCACACGCTCACTGGCTAATGGCTTGTGACTGACAACTCGTTAGCCATACCACAGATAATCCTCCATTTTGGAACATGGTATGACCAAGATTTACAAAACAGACTGAATTTTTTAATTCGGTATGACCCAAAACAAGTGACTGAGACCATAAACTCAGCAGGAAAGCGTTTCCAGATGTCAAGATAGAAAGCCATTTTCCCATAGACTTCTATAGGACCGGAAGTCTTTTTGCAACCACAGCTATCGCCATCTGGTGGCCTTCAGATAGAATGCAGGTTTTTAGCCACTTTTGCATTGGCTTCATTTTTCCGACTGGAAGCTACGTCCTTGTTTTATACAAACTATAATAGAGGGTCAGAAATAAGCACAACAGTCACTTTTTTAATTATTTAAAGCCACATTGTTCTCAAGAAAACCAACTAATTTACCATAACAAAGTTGTCAATCTCCAATATAATGTGAAGGAAGTTCAAAGTTTAAACATTTATTGGCTTACTTACTGTTTGACTCTCTGGCCAACAACTGTATATGTCTTCACGGTGCAGTTAAGCTATAGGCCACCAGATAGCTAATTATTTAGCATTAGTAGAATATTTCTGGTTTAATGGATTAAATTACAGTTTATAGGGGAGTAAGTTGACTGTAAACAGGGCTAGCTAAAGAAATTGTACATTATTTTGGGGTAAATGATGTATTTTTACACAGCTCATGCAAGCGCATAAAGTATAGAGCGGGAAACAGGACTTTTGGTTTAGCCTAGCGGAGATAGTAGGAGTTGCTAGCTTGGCTCCTTTCAAAGTTTAAAAATCTGTCATCATTGCTGAAGCTCACTTATTAACACGTTATACATGTTGAGACACAGAATTATAAACTTATACTGGTTTGAAGGTAGTTACTGGTTGTGTTTTTTGAACTTTGGACAGAGCAATGGTTGGCTTTTAGAAATGTTTTTTTTAGCTGAGCTAGCAAAGCTAAGCCTGGCGTAACTCTAGCTCAGAACTTAATGCACAGACATGAGAGGTATAAATCATCTGCTTTCACTAATGGGAATAAATAAATTAGTATTTCCGGAGCTGTCGGGTCCTTTAAACCTAAAATATTATATTCATGATTGATAGCACGTGTATATTAGCAATGTACACTAAAAAGTGTGTGACAGACCAGGGATATTATTACCAACTTTTCCACCTTAAGTTTCCTGGGAGCCTCTGAGCCGCAACTGAGGGTGTCGAGGAACATTAACTCCCCGTTTTCGTCCTTTAGGAGTCAACAGTGTTAATAATCACAGGTTGTGGTTTCACGGGCCACCAGCTTTGTTAGTATTCACAACCCTGATCGGAATATCCACCGGTCCGTTAAACTGCTGACAGAGACTCGTACACAAGGTCAGCTCATCAGACAGAAAGAAACAGAGGGAGAGCCCTGAATGGCAGAGGAAGGGAGGGCCTTAAAGAAAAGGCAGGATTTGTGCTATCAGATAAAGAATGGAAACTTGGAGAAAAACTCCAGCTACACTCACACACTGTTGTGAAGGTCGTGGCCACTGGCGAGCCTTGTTAATGAAGATTAGAAGCTGAGTTGTAATCTGATTATGAAGGCACTTGTTTTACTTGGATTATAATATCAGAGTAAGGTATAGGAATGTCAGTGTGGACATGCGAGTAGGCTGATTGTTGAGGGAAAAGTCGTTAAGTTGTTTGGAAGACAGTGCGACGGTGTGACAAAGAAACCGGAGGGTTTCTTTAGCTTAGAAACCCTCCGGCTTAACTGTGGAAAGTTTGATGTTTGAGCCATGGAAGGAAACCTGTAAATGTAAAATCCACTAAGCTGAGCAGTAACTAGCCAAGTGTAGATGTTAGCTTGACAATCCAGGAATCCAGGTACTGAGTCACCAATTACACCTTGGTTAGGAGTCAGGAGTGTTCTTGGTTGAGGTCCGTGTGTGTCTGCCAAGGACAGTGTTCTTGCATTCATTGTTCATAGCTTGCAGCTTCCTGATGCCTATACATTGGTGACTTGACTCAAAAGTCCTACAACACTGTAAGCAAGTAGTAGTTGCTAGTGTTGGCATTATTTAGTTTTGCTTTCGACATGAAAACTCATCCATCAGTGAAAATCACAGGCCTGCAACATGCAAGGCTGTGGGCCTGTACTGAGCACCATGTTTCAGCCACACTTCAGGTAGGAATGTGCACCATGTGCAGCACAATAGGGCCTGAAATACTGTAAGCTCCTAAGGCTTGATATTAACTTTCAGATTAGGTAATAATGCAATCAGGAATCTGATTCTCAGGCCTCCAGAGACCCAGAGAAGCTGCCCAATTTACGTGATTATTGTTACTTAGAAGCCTATTTGAACAAATCAACTAATTTTTCTGTATAATGATTCTGATTCTGTTCTGATTATCAGTCTAATGATCAGTTATCACACAGCAGTTCTAATGTGCTAGAAACAACATCCTTCCAGAAGCAGTTATCTTGGTAATGCCTCCCGGCACTTATTTGGGCAGTTGTTTCAAAGCATGCAGTAAATTAACTTGGTCACCAGGACATAAAAACTGCATGAAGAGTATCACCAGTCAAATTTGATTAAAAAGTACTTTAAAAGTTTGCTGACTTTGCCCCAAAATAAGGTTTTAATCTCTTAACATCCATCAGGTCACCAGGGACCCATCTAGGGTTAGGGTTAGGGTTTTAACTTCTTCTTTCAGCTGCTCGCTTTAGGGGTGGCTACAGTGGATCATCTGCCTCCCTCTCACCCTATCCATAGCTTCCTTCTCTGTCACAGGGTTTTGTGAACATCCACCCCTTTTTCTGTAATTTTCACCTGTTGCCAAAATATACAAAACTTCATTTGAAGGTATCTTCTAGTTTCTAACAATCTGCCTATTTAGCAGAATTATGGGGGTAACAGTTTTTATGGCTAAACCCCAGACAGGTGGAAATGATATTTTTGTCACCATGTTTGGTCTTGGAGAATTCTTCCATAGATTTCAATCCAGGAGTCATTCAGTGAAATGTCTGAGATGTCTGTATTATAATGGCTCAGCTAGAACCAAATAGAACCAAATGCACCTCATCTACATGACTTACATGGCTTCTTAATTCCGCATGGAACTTTTTGGCCCCAGAAAGCCTGGCATGACTGCGTAACATTTGGTGTTTTAAGTATCTACAGTCATGGAGCAGTTTTCTGTCAAGTTTAGAGAAAGTGAAGCAGCTACAGCAGATTTACAGACCAAACTGGTTTGATGAAAGAACCACATGAAATGGATCATTATCAAGACAAAAAAAAATTCCCTCCTAGGTACAATCAGTACAATAAGTGAAGCTTCATTTATTGAAAAAACAAATAAATCAACAATAAATCTTCTGGCTTAAGTTCTGTGGTGATGAAACACAAGAGAAGCTGCTGGACTTCAAACGCTCACTTTGGCACATAACACAGCTAGAGGTCATCTGAAGTGCCTGTGTCCTTGATCTGCTGTAGCTTTAATGGTGTTTGACCTGGCACACTGTGGCTCTCTCATTGTGCCGGTGTATTTGTGATGTCAGAAGAGGGCCTCTTGAGTGGATGAAAGAATGTGCAGACACGGTGCTTGCTATACTTTAAAGGTTTCCTCTGTAGCACTTTCAAACATCCATATATCACCTCTAAACTGCCTGACACCTTGGAATATTTACTGTACACAGATCAGGCCATGATAGATGGCCTCTGCCAGACAACACTGACATTTTACTGCTGGATGTCTAGTAAATTCTAGACTGTATTTTCCTTCATTCTGCTCATCCCTGTTACAGTTTTTGTGCTTTCAGTCAAAATTATTTTGCTGTACTTCTTTTTCATTTTAAATAAATCATTTAAGAAATGCACTTTCTGAGATTAAAAGATTGATCAGTGTCATGTCTCTGGGTTACCTTAGTTTAGCATGAAGCAGGCTTTCAAAAAATTAAAGGCTTTTAAAAATTCGATGTCTACTGTCCACACATTAATACGCTGTCTCTGATTTATTAAATACAGAATCCATTAGTACCTACTCGGCTCTACTCGACTCTACTTGATTTAGGTCGTTTTCCATTACAATTGAGTACCACCTCAACGTGGGTGGGGTCGTTATAGCAAGGCGGCCTGAAAGTCTCGTGACGTCATTTGTGTGCGACACAAACACAACACAACACAACAATAAAGGACATCGAGGCGATAGTATACCTGCTGCTCGGTCTGCACCTCATCGTTGGACCACAGTGTTGGTTTGTGTGTAGCCATTTCCCTTGTTGACTATCACAGAAGTAGTAAAAACGCACGGTCGCTGTTGCCGGGTTTTGAAAATGGTGGGTTTGATTCATGTGAATGAGTCGCTCTCATGACTCATCCAGTGATGTCACTCCCCGGCCAATCAGTGGCCTGCTGTCTGTTGATGTCACATTTTCGGCTCAACTCAGCTCGCTTGGAACCCCGGCCGAGTAGGTACTAAAAAAGTACCTGGTACCAGGTACTACCACCTAATGGAAAACCC
>VVAS01109372.1:0-11108 GCA_015103295.1 Ptychochromis oligacanthus | reverse complement strand
AAGAAGTGTGAAATGACACTGATAAAGAGAGAGCATTGTAGAGAAGCTTTGGTGTGATAGCGGTTTTCTGTGAATATTGATGTTTTTTTTTCACTCCCACACAAACAGACCTTTCTCTGCTGCTTTAAAGAACAAATAAATCTGAGATTGAAAGAGAGCAAGGCCAAAGCTGGGAGTTATTGAGGGGGGAGTTAAGTACAGCTATGCATACAGGTTGTTGTTCTCGCAGGGGAAATTCTTTGGGTGCTCCAGTCTTTTCACTGAGGCAACAGGCTAGTGACTTTGAACCATTCAACGCTTCACAAAAGAATAAGTGGTCTCTCTATTATTCTCTGAGTCTAACCTCCCCCAACCCAGCTCTCACACATTATTTCTTAACCACTCCCTGCTGAATCGGATGCATATAGATGGAAGTTCTTTCTCTAATTGGTCACTCCGTGTAACAGCCCAACCACTGCGACACAGTAAGCATGTGAGCAACAGCATGACATAAATACTGACCACCACATCTGAGGGAACACCACTAATTGTGGGGTGTCCATACTACTTAAGCTCTTGTTGTGATTTGTGGTGGCTGACATACTTTTTAAGCCTGCTAACTTCAGCAGTCGCTTGTAATGGGTGGCATAGTTTCTATACTTTTTTTTTTTGCTTTACGGTCTGGAAAAACAGCTAAAAAGCAGGTCATGCTCTAAGAAACGAAAGCTCATCCTTCCAAAAATGTGAACAGATGCAGATTCTATCAAGTTTTCGTCAACTCGAATTTAGCTGTCAGAGAGTGGATGAAAAGTGTGTCACCACTGTCCTGTGTGTTCTTGTCTTCTAGGCCATTCTGCTGGCAAGCCAGCCAAACCCATCTCAGGGAGCAGGAGAATGGAGAACAACATGTGACCGATCTGTGCGCCACTGTCGACAGCATGCTTCGCCTCCACTGGACCTTGGCCTTCTTCTTTTGGTATTTTTTGCTGCTTCACAGACAGGCTCTGGCAGATGAAGAGGCCCTCTGGGGATCAACGGCATCAAGTGAAAACCCACCTGAAAATAAAGCTAGCTCGTATTGGTGGGCCCCGTCTCTGCCGAAGCTCCCTTCCTTTCCCAAACTGCCATTCAGTATCCCCTTTTACGGGAGTTCGGATGGTAAAGAGGAGGTATCCGCAGTGACTACAGCTGCTAAAGGGCTGACTGAATCAAACGATCACGTCCGAAAAGACTCTGGATCAGAAGAAGGAAGCATTTCTGAAGCATCTCAGTCACCCACCACTTTGACTCAGGGGCTCCTAACCAGTGTGACAAAGATAAGAAATGAATCACCTCCCACAGGGACATCAGATTCTCCACACAGCAGCATAGTTCTGAGCGACAATGATACTCTTGTTTCCAACTCCTACTCTCCCACAAGCATCTCTATCAGAAACACACTGTTCACCAACAGTCCCACCAGCAGTAATGCTCCTGAACAAAATGCAACACATATCCACCCACCATGGGACACCACACGGGTAGCTGAGCCCAGCATGAGTGCCACTGCACGACACCTTCAAGAGGAACAGAGTGTTTATCAGGAGGCTGAAGATTTTGCTCCAGAGATCTATTCAACAATAGCACCAGAAACCACAGTTCCCACTGCCTTGACATGGTCAGAGGCCCAAACCACAACAACAAACCCAGGACTTGTGGAGACCACACTGACCAGCAGACACACTCTGGGGCCTGCTACTCACCCTGCCATTCCAGAAACAATACTTGTTAGAGAACCACAAAATTCATCTGTTAGCATTTTCCTCCAAGCTGGAGAATTCACTACATCAGAAACCCACATCACTCAGAGCAGAACTGACCTGGGCTTCTCAGAGGCCAGGTCGTGGGCCATGGTGGAAGAGCCAGGGGTAATGTCTACTGCCACGGGGATGGATCATAAACTAGTCCTGGAATCCATAACAAGCACAACTCAGATCCAAAAGGTTCACTTCCCAATAGAAGGAGGTAAGCAAAGTTAAATCAATGGTGGCTGGATTGATTAGATAGATGTGATCAATCATGCGGAGACGGGTCTTTAGTGTTCAATAAATGGCTGTCAAAAGGCTGCAGACAGTTTGACTTGATCAATGACATTTTTGACATGGTAAGAAGTCAAAGGTCAGAAATTTGCATAAAACCCAGATCCAAATGAAACCCGTGAACAATCAGCATTAAAACTATTAGACAGAAGAAGGAAAAAGTATATTAAAAGGTAATACCTGGTAGGTTCATCACATGATATTATTCAGTAGTTAGTAAGTGGATCGACATTAGGCTGCTGAAACTAAATGCCAGCCAGAGAGTTGCTTCACAAGTAAAGCAATCCAAAACTGTTGAAACCAGTGACAGAATGACACATCTTTATTATATTTCCAAGGCATCAAAGGAGAAGAAAGCATAAGAATGTATTGAGTAATATGTTGTGGGTGGTTAAAATGATATTTTAAGTGCTGTGATGTTGTTTACTGGTTCCATTCATATTCTAAGTTAATTTTGCATTTCACAATTGCTTCCAGTGAGTAATTTGGGAACCCCTACAAAAAAATCTAACTATCCCCTTAACCACCTTTGCTGTCTTTTCATCAGCAGTTCAGCTTTAGCAGTGCTTACACTTAAGCAGAGGATATTTTGTTTAAATATTGTGGGGGTTGCTGGGTTCAGGGGTGCTCTCCATATACATAAAAAGGAATAAGATGATGATCTGAAACAGCTTCTGGTAGCATATATGTTGCAGGAGACCCTGACACGACATTGAGGCAATACCTCCTTATTCTTAGCCCATCCCCCAACAACTGGTGGCAGTGTGGTGTCTGAATACTTAACGAGTCCTTGGAGGGAGATCCTCCTCCAAGTACAGACACATTCATCATATGGGGTCATAGGTCGGGCCAGAAAATGATGAGTCGATTATTCTCAGCGGTCGTTTGGTGGATTTATACACACAGTAGTGTCCTAGCATGTGTAGGACATAACCATTTTCTGTTTGTATATATAGATGAATTATATTTTAATGTTTCCATCCCACCAAATGTTCATTTACTTTAAACATAGTTTTTAAGCTGTATGTATAAAGTATAAAATACTTTAAGCCTATACTTATTATTGAAACAATTAGACAAAGAAATTCTAAAATTAATCAGGACAAAATTGTGTTACTTGATTTTTTCAAAACTTTTTCACAAGAAAAATATGTTCACTGTACTAATGTCATTTTTGTATTTAATGTAGCTATTTTAAAATCATTTACTGAATACATTTTCATTTCCTTACATCAACTTTACATACACTCACCCCTTAAAAATATATTTGAACACTGTAAGGTTTATACTACCCTATTTTAAAAAAATCAAGGTCATTTCAGTACTTGTTCTCTAGTTTTTTTGAACATACTAAATTTTCTGCTGCAGACATATTTTTCTGTGTTGTCACAAAACTGTAAATGTCTTAACTTGAAATTTTCTGAGCACTTCAAGGTCTCATTGTCCATTTTCAAAAGCTCAAGATCAGCCTCTGACCTTGAAATGCAGTCATTATGCCATGTGTGCTTTACAAGTATGAGAATAGAATTTGGGCTTCAACGGGATACTTACAGTTTGCAGTGTATTTCAGCGATATCTTGAGATCACAGTTCCTACATGAATGTTTTTTTTCTGCAACACTGATGTTGGAATGCAATCATTCCCAATCTTGTATCTCCCAGTGTGCTTTGGCTGCGGATATTGAAACTGGCAGGTATTATGTTGTGTCTGCGGTGATCAGTGTTGTCTGCACTTGTTTTCAGCTGTGCATGGTATGGTGGGATACAGAATGGGGTTGAGGGTGGGGGGGCATCATCTGGGTGTGGAGGGCTGCTGTGTTCATGTATCAGTATTCTAAGCGCACACTCAGCGAAACCACTACGTTTCCTGTGGGACCATCCGCTCGCCAGTCGCTGATCATGGATGCTGAACATGCTTCTTGCCATTTAGTCTCTTCCATCCCTCCCTTCTCTTTTTTTGCCATCTTTTTTTCTCTGTACAAACACAAACCCCTGTCACTTTGTTTCACGGATAGAAACGTCGACTACGGCTCCTTTGAAGGCTGAAAATGTCCTGGCAAGGATGGGGGAAGCTTCTGGTTATTCATGAAGAAACGTAAACCAGTAAAATGAGTGTTTTTATGTTCACTAGACAGTCTGCTTGATGTATTATTGAACTGGAGTCAAGCAGTGTTTAAATGATTACACGTTGCCAAAGGACACAGGTGGAGATTAATATGAAATCGAAAGCACGGCAACCCTGCATTATCATACATCATCCTGATGTGAACATGCTATCTGTGTGCTGTAATTTATTGTGATAATAATTCATTTCAGGTATTGGACAGCTTCATCACAAAAAAAACGGGTGGGTTTTTACATTGATCGAGGGAGCATGACCCTTGAGGAGGCTGTCAGGTATAAAAATAAAACAGCAACGCAACAGCAATAGCAAGGTCAATTATAAGAAGAGAGACTACAAAAAAAGGAGTGGAAGGGAACTGGGGGTTGAAAATGCTGGTTTTCTGAAGCCACTGCTATAAATTTTCACCCAAAAAGCTGTCCTTTTTCCTGCTCGGTTTCCCTTCCTCCCACTTTCCATTACTGTATCCTGTACTAATAGACAATGGCGAGACTAGACCCATAGCACACTCCATTAATACCTGCAAGGATATATTGTCTCCTGGATATACTGTACCCAACAACTAAAGCGTGGCCAATGACAGAGTAATTGATTATGGAAATGGATAGAGAGCATGTGACATGAATATCTGATGCCCTTTTATAGATTTTACATGGAAAATGGGCTTTAGTGCAAATAGAGAACACTGTCGGGGCTTAAATAATATGCTAATCTTCTCACAAAACCTGCTTTACCAGCCTGGTTTGTTTTTAGGATTTGACACACAGTTCTTAGGCTGAATAACCCTAATAAAAAGAAGTGACTGATGGAAATGTATTCAGCAATGAGGATTATTTAATACTCTAGCCCAGGCTGATTTTAAAGTAAGAGATGCTCTAAATTCTTGTGTAACTATCTTAAAGATGGACCAAAAATAGCAACAACATGATGCAATTTTGTGCAAGTAAGCCACATTGGAAGCAAAATTCAAGAAGAGCAACTTTATTATGCCACTGTTATGCAACTAATTATCAGTGTATTTGTTACAAACCAGTGCATTTATTCTTTTCATCAACTCACACAAGGCTTCCACAGATAAGCAGAGAGTAATGGAGGGCAACATCATCTTCTGTTTATCATTTCTGGCAGCCAAAGATAATGGAGAGCTCCTACATCACTATACACTGTATAATTGTGGCATACCAAAACTCGCCACTGCTGCTAATTATGTTTATTTTCATAAATAAATTGAGTTATATCAATTCACAGCCAGTGGTGAGGAAGGCACTGAACGATTCTTGTGTACTTTGAAAAACAATTGATTGAGCATGAGACTTTAAGGTCAGGAAGACCAAAGAAAATTGCGGATGTACTAATTAGGTAGAAGCATAAATGATAATTCAGCACTAACATGGAAGATTGAGCTGTTCAATATGCAAAGTGGAGACAGCATATTTAGCTCATACCTCTCTCAACTGTCCTTGTTTTTATTTTGCACTTTCAGCAGTCTTTGCAAGAAACTGGTCATCAGTAATGCTTTTGATGAGCCAGAGAAATGAGTGAGTGACTGAGTGCACATCTTCACTCTCTCTATCTCATTTACAGCAGATCTTTTTTGATGTAATTCAATCCAATGCTACAGGCGCCTGCAGTGCTGTCTGCACTGCAGATCTGTAGTGATTTGGCTGTAGTGTACACATAAGATAAAATTGTCCTAAAAATGTAAATTTTGAGCTGAACTTAACTATGAAACGTACAATAATAAGAATAATAGCAAAAAGCCTTGTCAAGCATTTGACATTACACCACTGATATGACCAGTCCTTTAAAACACATCCAGATAGAGCTTTTTCAACATAAAATATTTCAGTGTTATATTTTAACTTTAGAAGGCATATTATGCATATTTCCAGCTACATATTTTTTTATTTTTCAAATTGATATGAGTAGCTTTACATGATTCACAGTAAAAAACTAAACAAAAAACTTGTTTATCTTTTTCTTGCCCTTGATGCACCCTCCTCAGTTCATCCTCTTTCTGAAACAAGGCCCCTTAGCGCATGTCTCTTTAACACCTCCCTCCTTAACAAACCCCTTTCTTTTGACTGGCTACACCTCACCTGGCTTTCACAAACTCAGGCCAGCTCTGTGAACTCTGGCTCCTCATTTCAGTCACAGCCAAAGACACAGCCCTGAACATTTAGGCAAAACCTGCACACAGGCAAGCATTTACAGCACTCTGAAGCCTGAAATTTTGGCTCACAGGGACTACTTTCTCAGACCTTTATATCATTATTTTGAATATTCATCATGCGAAATATAAACATCCAACATTGTAATGGCATGTAAATGATATTAAAAGGAAATGTTTAATAGCTCCTCTTCAAATACAGTGTTTTTCCTACTCATCTTTTGTCCAGATTGTCAAAAAGATTGAAATACACAAACGTCAACACTGAAGACAGTTCAGTAGTATTTTGAAATTTGAATTTGTGGTCTGACATACTGCTGCACAGGTGCGTACATAAGCAATATTTGTATTTCTTTTTCATTACTCTCCATCTTCTTTGTCTAAGATGGAGCTCTCGCTGTGTGGACCAGTCCAATAAAGTTATGAACAGATTTCTCTTTAGAGACTAAAACTAACAGTTGACTCGGGTACTAGCCGCTTAACCTAGATTAGTTTCTAAGATAGAAGCTTGCGTTGCCTTGTAGCTGTTCTGATTTTTTCATAACTCATTATCCTCTGCTTTATTTGGTATTTTTCATTAATATTCATTCTGAAGTTGTAGCCTAAAACTGTACCTGGTATCCCTTGCTTCATTACACAGTCAGCTCATCATTTATTTCCCCAATAGATTCATTCAGTGCCCCAAATCTTTTCTTCTGTCTTTACGACTGTTGTACTGTAATGTAACACACAATTCCTGTGTGGGTGGCTAACTGTGAAAACATGTGAGTCAACCATACTGAACTGCAGGGAAAAGAATGATATGGCCTTGTTGTGTAGTTACTAACATTGTCTATCGCTTGCCATCTTTCTTGCATCCTCTTTGTCCTCTCTATAGAATGTCTTTCTCCCCTTTTGTTACTTTACTTTGTAGCTCTAGGAACAGTCTGGATTTGCAGTGGACCAGGATGTACACACCCATGCACATACACATAGGGATGTCAATGTAATTAGACCACAGAGGCCTATTCTGCTGTGCTATGCTATGGATGACTGGCTACAGCTAAGTGGGTGATAGGCCGATCTCTGACAGAACTGGGTTAAGAAATATAGTTCTTCCATTTTCTACAGTGTTAAGCCTCAGATGTGCTGTGAGCAGAGAACAGAGAGGGTTAAGTTTTCTTTTGGTAAACTGCAGATTTGCTAATCTCTTTAACTCAGACTACTTTAGAGATGCAATGCTATTTAAATTAAATTGATCGCTTTGAGATCACTCACAGGTTAAACTGCACGTGTCTTCCCAGATCTGCCAGGCAAAGAGGATAAGGAGGCTGAGAAAGGTGTGGTTCCTTCGACTGCAGCCGGCGACGGTGACATGAGTTTGGCAGGCACTTCCACACCATCTACTAAGCTGCTAACAACATCCCTACCACAGACCACAGGTGAGCAAACACATCCCTTGAGATGTAAACAAACACTAACTTGCTTCAAACTCCAATCCATTTTAGAAGCACATGTTTGCACAGCCAGACTGTAAGAAGGACAACCAAAAAGACTGCATGTTGTTAGTTTCAGAAGCCGTCCTGTAACTGTTACAATATGTGTAAATCTGTCAGAGGACTGGGAGAAACAATTACCCTGCATCTCTTGCCTAAAGCTACTAATTGCTTCCAATGGGAGGAGAAAACTGCTCATCCAACCTGAGAACAGAACAAATAGGGAGCAATGCCCAACCACTGAACACATATTTCTGTGTACTGCCTCTCAGATAAATAATTATTGATCCAATGATAACAGCTTCTATTACAAGAATGAAAACACACAGTACTACAGAGTCTGCTGGCCAATGAGAGCAATGCACTTTGAAGTAGATTTGGTACAGTTTTAATTAATGAGGTATTTGTATTTATTATTTTTTGGACTCTATTCATGGCAGAGTGTCAGATGGCTTTCATAAAACATGTGATTCATTTCCTAGTTACAGATGAAACATATAAATGCCTTTAGTAGTAATAGTGTAGATAATATAAAATAAATAAATAAAAACCAGCAATAGTTTATATTTATTTATTTCAGTCAGGACCACTTCAAACACTTCAGATGTTATTTCCACCTGTAATAATGTAAACTTGGCAGCATGGATCTTTTCAAGTACCTCCCTGACCTTCCACGTGAAAACGAGGAAAGCCTAAGCTGGTGAGAGCATACCTTTCTGCCCTTTCATTGCACATGCATAAAAATCCTAAGGCAGGGAGGGCAGCATAGAACAGAGCAGGCATCAACGACAACCGCCCTGACACAGATTAGGTCATAACCAGCATGAAAAGGAGGAGCTGGGATGGAAGTGGGTTGCAAAGCAGCGTGCAGAGACAGCAGCACCTGTAAAGTAAAGTATACAGTGCCCACGGCTATAACCACTTGTGAGGTCACCAAGGTCTGGACCGCGATAAGTTTTTTCAAAATAAGTAAAAACTGACACAAATTAATGTGTGATGCTCTAGATCGCTTGTACTTTGAAAAGACCCTACAGGAATTCTAAGAAGCTATGGCCCACTCTACAGTGCCTCTTACTGGATTATGTTTAGGGGGTTAGGTTGATGCATGACTCACGAGGAATGATAATTGGTTGGTTTAGGCCCAAGGAGTGAATCTGAAGCACAGCAGGGCCTGAGCCATTGAATAAGTACATTTTTCCCTTATGTTATTTTAATTTCTAGTGAAGGAATAATTCTATGTTTTGTTATTTTGTTTTATTTCATTTTTTTTTAAATAAACCTAACACCCATCTTCAATATTTCTATATACATGAAATAAAGTCTTTCACAGTTTTCAAAATTCCTGGTTTTGATTGTATTGCAGCTCTAGGACCTAGTATCTTCAGACGTGTAGCCTTTTCTGCTGGGCATTGGAACACAGGTGCTGCACCTTAAACATGATACAGAAAAAAATCTCGACCTCACCAATTTCTAAACCCTGGTTACAGCCCTGATTTCCCAGTAGGATGCACAGAAAGTTGGCTGGTACTAAGATCAGATATAATTAACTATAAACCAGGATTGGGCGCTGAGTTTGATCTATGGCCCGCTTAAACGAATGCTATGCTAAATTTTTGTGACTAGTATGTTTTTTTTTTGTTTTTTTTTCAGTTTGTGCATGAAAATGTACATTTTTTTTAAAAAGTTAGTTGCAAGGTTTGTGTATTGATGAGGTGTCATGAAAAAAAACTGTGGTAATAAATCATAACTTACAAAGCAAGTAATTTAAATGTCCACAGATGCTTCTGCTCTGGTAAAGAAGGGAAGACATGAAAAACTGCAGCAGTTGAAAGCATTGGATCATAATGTTGTTCAATTTAATACATAGCACTAAAAAGTAATGCATTATTGGTGTCATGACTTTCACATTGTTTGATTAGTAATTTTTTTTAATTATGTTGCTCATCTTCAGGATTGGTTTAATGGAACCCTTCTACAAAATTTACAAAGCAAAACCTACTGTTTGCATAATGGTGGTGTGTAAAAACAAATTATTTGCATTCTACGTTAGTGATTTAAATAATAATATTAATAATAATAATATTTTTGATACATTTGTATGGTTCCATGAACTCTCAAAGCTCAAAAAAAGAAAAAAAAGAACACATACACACACAAAATAAAATTTGCAGTAAATAATGCGACAATACCAATAATAATGCTTATATATTGTATAAATGTAAAATACATATAGTATATATGTAATTATTAATTATAGTAAAGCTGGTTTTGGATCCAATGTTTGTTAGAAAGATTCAGTTTTAGCCCAGTTCACAGGAGCAGCTGTAACCCACATTACCTCACCCAGAATAGCAGATACTGTCAAGTGATTTTCAAAAATAGACTTGTCAAATGTGCCACCTGCTGATGATGGCTTGCAATAAGTAAGTGAAACAATAATATTACTACTCTGTGCATCTGCTATTTGACTGTGTTCTCCCTAAAGCAAAGATCTGCTGCTCAGGATATCTGCTGCACATAAACAGTTTACAGTTATCATAAAAACTCTTCTGTTTGGTTAAATAGCCCCATGGCTTTGTGTCGAACTGTTTAAGTAACAAATAAAACCTCAGCCTTAAATGTCCCAACACAAGTGGCTCCTCTTAGTATGCATGATCCGACTTCTCCAAGAGCTCCTGCTAAATTGCGTTTTCTGAAGTGAGCCAAATTGAAGACGAAGGCAATCAGATGAAAACTACATGGATCCCTCAGTTTAATGATGCAGAATCAACATGCAGCCAATTAAAGATGGGTGTGGGATTGTTGTAATCCATGTAACATCAGAAGAAGCCTTCTACTTTATTATCTTAGCTGGTATACAGGTTAGATGCCTCAGGTGAGACCTTTGAGGATTTATTAGTAAGGCTGAAAGCAATGAAAGCAGCTATTAGCCCTGTGTAGTAATAGTGTTTCTACTGTAGGTTTGCTGATTGATTTGTCTTAGGGGTGGCTGTGGCTCAGGAGGTAGAGCAGGTCATCTACTAATCAGAAGGTTGGTGGTTCGATTCCTGGCTATTCCAGTCTGCTCCGGTCTGCATGCCAAAGTATCCTTGAGCAAGATACTGAACCCCGAGTTGCTCCCGATGCGTTCATCGGAGTGTGAATGTGTGTGAACGTTGGATAGAAAGCACTTGTGTGTAGACAAAAGTGTGTGTGAATGGGTGAATGAGGCTTGTGGTAGATCAAAAAGCGCTTTGAGGGCTCAAAACAGAGCTGAGAAAGCGCTATATAAGAACCAGTCCATTT
>VVAS01109369.1:0-10383 GCA_015103295.1 Ptychochromis oligacanthus | reverse complement strand
AAATAAGGAAGGAGGAGATAAGACCTGTTTGGAGTGAGGAAGAGCCCTTTGACCTTATCATTTTAAGAGTTGGTGGGAATCTAACAGAAGAAAGTGTGCGCATGCCAAGACATACACAAATACTCTCACATTTATTTTACCGTATATACTGCTGTGTTATCTCAAAACTGTCTGCTTTACAAGGCAACAGCTCTTGTGTGCTGTATCTGTCTTTTGACTTCTAAACACCTTTCAGGTTCTTTCATACTCCATGTTTAAGCTCACAAAACTGACCCTTCCCCTAAAACCATGAAATATGAGGATCTCTGTGAAAAGATGATGTAACATTTAAAAAAGCAGTTAGAGGAGGTCATACTGCCCCAAATAAAAGCAGGAAGAGAAGGGAACTTGGAAGATCATAACTCTCCCTGGATCTGTTTACAAGACTGCCAGCACCGTATAAACGTTAGCTGCAAATTTGACATCATTTGGACAGGGAGATTTACTGTAATATACCAGAAAGTTTGTAATAGTTGGGGGAGACCAGAGTTTGTTTTAAGAACTATTCTTGGAACTGGATGTTACCTTAATTCCCAGATTATGTTTTTAAATACACTAGTGGCTTGCCTTTAAAGATGGCAATGTCCCACCATCTTTTTACTCTAGCAATCCCTGATTTTTCATCCAGCACCACTATATCAAAGTTTTACTGTGTCAAGCAAATGATTTTATGCACACATGTTGTATTTTGAAGTGTATCTTTAACATTATACACTGCCTGACCAAAAAAAGGTCACCACCTGGATTTAACTAAGCAAACAGATAGGAGCCTTCCATTGGATAATTACTGTTTTGGCTGGCAACAGGTTATTTAACCTTAACTGATACAGTGAGTAGCTTTTCATTTCTTAAACAACAATATAGGAAGACACATCCCACGGTTGTGAAAAAGAAAAAAATCTTAATGTTCATGATCATAGATCACTTAAACGTTTGTGGAAATCATATCGTGAAAAATCAACTGTAGACCTCACAGCTATGTGTAATAGTGAAAGTGAGAGCATAATGTGAAAGAGAACTCAAGGGAGTGGGACCAAACAGTTGTGTAGCCTTAAGAAAACCACTTATGAGTGAGGCTAATCGGAATAAATGGCTTCAGTTTGCTAGAGAGCATAAAGATTGGACTCTGGAGCAATGGAAAAAAGTCATGTGGTCTGAGTCCAGATTTACCCTGTTCCAGAGCAATGGGTGTGTCAGGGTAAGAAGAGAGGTGGATGAAGTGATACACCTATCATGCCTCATGCCTACTGTATTAGCCTGTGGAGGCAGTGGTATGATCTGGGCTTGCTTCAGTTGGTCAGGTCTGGGTTCAGCAATGTTATGTGCCCAGAAACATGAGGTCAGCTGGCTACCTGAACATACTGAAAGACCAGGTTTTTCCATTACAGGATATTTTTTTTTCTTCCCTGATGGCATGGGTATATTCCAAGAGTTCAGGGAGCATGAGGCATCATTTTCACACATGGATTGGACACCACAAAGTCCAGACCTTAACGGAACTGAGAATCTTTGGGATGTGCTGGAGAAGTGGTCCGACTCTCCCATCATCAATACAAGAACTTGGTGAAAAACTTATGCAACAATGAACAGAAATAAATGTTGTGACATCGCATAAGCTTATCAAAACAATGCCAGGGCGAATGCATGCCATCTTTAAATCTAAAGGTGTTTCAATGAAATATTAGTGTGACTTTTTGTTTGTTTGTTTTTTGCCAGGCAGTGTACGTTGCCATTAAAAGGCTTGGGGACTTGACATCTATTTCTTTATTCCAAGTAAAGCATGTTTGTTCTTACTGAAGATAAAATTAAATTGATCAGAAAGGTTGTCAGTGACAAATGATGATTAATTAAATTATTCATCATAAATCATTAATGATATTTAACGAAATATACCCATACAAAGGCCCATTTTTAGCCACAGTCACCTCAGGGGTACACTGTGTTACTTAATGCAAGTTAACATGTTAAAGGGTTAATTGGACATTAGGAAAAAACCCTTTTACAATTATGTTTACACAGCTGAAAACTTTTAGAAGCAATACATTTGGTTTTTTGCGTGTCTGGAGCATCAGCCTCTGTGGGTATATCTTTAAAAAAAAAAAAAGAAGAACTTTCTTTGTACAACAAATCCCTTATGACAAGTTTCATGAGAAATTCAATGCAGCAAATTTTCCAAATAAACAGAGGACTTCATATAATCCTGTGTACTACTTCCTTAACAGAAAGACACGAAGTGACTCAAACCAGAACAGAAAGATAAGAAAGGACATCAGTGCCTCTAAGGGTACCCATAAGAGCCAGATTATAGTATTTAGGGAGCAGTACACACTACAGTAAGAATCCTTCACTTTTTCTCATATGCTAACATGACCGATTAAAATGTCATTATAAACTTGCATTAGGGAGCATAATGTGCCACTAGAACATAGGATTGATAGCTGCTTGAAATGGGTCTCTGAACACTTGGACAATCTACTATCTGAATCTTTTTCACTTTTTGTTTTAGCATTTCTGATAAATGTTATGTGTGTAGTGTAGATAAAAATGAATGTCCATATTTCTAAGTGATCCAAAACATTTGAGCCATAGTGTGACCAAAGTGCTATTCCAAGTCTTGGGAAGTAGATCAGCACATGTGGGGGTGGGGTGGGGGGTGGAGTGAACTTTGATAAATTGCACATTATCTTTGTAAGTGTGACCATGTTCATTTAGTGAAAATTACTGTAGAGACTCACAGAAACTGGTGTTCAAGCAACCGGAAATTCAACCAACTGTATCTAATTGAAGTCCCTGTGCGACAGCAATCGCAGTCACAGGCAAACACACAAACACAAAAAGCTGCACAGTGCTCATTTAACGGATTAATTAATATTCCTGAAAGGTCACACACAAATAACTCAAACACACATATACCCAGACCCCTCCGAGTACAGCTGACGCCGTTGTCAGGCCGGACTCTTTGAAATGGAACATCCTCATAAACTGAAAGCCACATCAAGGGCAATATTCCTGCCAATCACATTAGTGGCTCTACTTGGCCGCACTGTGAGTGGACTTGTGTACACTCTCTGATGATTGTTTGCAGTTCATGACCATGGCAGAGAAAGATGGGAATGTCAATAGACAAACACGCCTGTATTATTAGAGCGGCAGTCATGTGCCACCCTCTGTGCACTAGCAGACAAACTGTCGGAGACTTAGAGGAGGCTGGAATCCCATCGCGTCTGTCTGGGAAATCTGGGTAAATGCTCTCTAATCCTGTTGATCCTCCACTAAAGCCAACACTTCCTCACCTGCCTGCCTGCCATGGGAGAGTGAGTACAGACCAAAAATAGGAAGGATATGATGATGATGAGCAGCACTGTTCACATCATTTGTCATTTAATGTGTTTTCTTTCTTAAAGATATCCAGGTTAAAGTAAAACAAACATTTGAAAAAGAATTTCGAGTTTGAATCCACAATTAAACCTTTTTTTTTCTTAAGAGAGTTTTTTGAATATGTGTAAGTGCTCTTGAATATAAAAACAGAAATGTATCTGTGGCACATGCTAAGAGAAGGGAAATGAATCAAGGGTGGGACAGGATACATTGAACAGTAGCTTGTCAATCCCAAGGTAGTCACACCCTGTAGCATACTTTGCTTAATAATGAACATCATGCTGTAAGAAATAAGATGTGAAACTAGTAATTGAGACATTAAACCTATCAGGAAAGAGTTTGCTGACAGGATGAATCAAGGGAGCAATAGGGTCATTTTCTCATAGAATTCTGAGGAATTTGACTTCTTTTTGAAATCTTAGAGGAGTCACTCCCTGCTGGCTGTTAGAAACAATGCAGATTTAAGGCACTTGCACTTTGGCTTAACTTTTCAGATCCAGGGGCTACATCCATCTTTTATGTCCAGTTTATAGATATAAATAAGAAGAAAACAAGACTCATAATCACACTTGAGAAGAAAAAAATCTGGTGAATTGTTGGCATTTCTACCTTATAAATTACATAAATAATTTATTCTTTATAATTTTTAGAGATAGGGTCCTGTGAAAAAAAGAAATTTTTACAGCTATGCAGTCCAATGAAAAACTTGAAGTAATCATTTTCTGTATGAGTTTTTCAGTCTCTCACATTTTGTGGAGGAGTTTTGACCCACTCTTCTTTACAGCGTTGCTTCAATTCATGAAGGTTTGTGGGCTTTTATTTATACACGTCTCTTAAGGTCCTGCCACAACATTTCAGTCATGTTGAAATCTGGACTTTGACTGGACCATTGCAACACCTTAATTCTTTTCTTTTTCAGCCATTCTGTTCTAGATTTGCTGGTGTGATTGGGACCATTGTCCTGTTACATGACCCAATTTCAGCCAAGCTTTAGCTGTTAGAAAGATGGCTCACATTTGACTCTTCTATACTTTGGTATAAGAAGAGCTAAAGGTGGACTCAGTGACTGCAAGGTGCCCACATCCTGTGGCTGCAAAAGAAGCTTCCATCACTGTGCTTGACAGTTGGTATGAGGTGTTTGTGCTGCTATGCTGTGTTTGGTTTTCACCACACGTGGTGCTGTGCATTATTGTCAAACATCTCCACTTTGGTCTCGTCTGTCCAAAGGACATTGTTTGAGAAGTCATGTGGTTTGTTCAGATGGAACTTTGTAAAGCTAAGCCGTGCTGCCATGCTCTTTTTAGAGAGAAGAGGCTTTCTCCTGGCAATCAAACAAGCCATGATTGTTCAGTCTTTTTCTAAATGTACTGTCATGAACTTTAACATTTAACATGCTAACTGAGGCCTGTAGGGTCTGAGATGTAGCACTTGGGTTTCTTCCATTTTTCTGAGCATTGCAGGGTCTGACCTTAGGGTGAATTTGCTGGGACATCTACTCCTGGGAAGATTTTGGCACTGTGTAAACACACACGTGAATGCTCCAGACCAGCAAACTACAAAAACTTTTGCTTTTATAGAGGTGCTCACACTTGCTGATGATCAGTTAACCAAGTACATTTGATTAGCAGCACCTGGCTGCTACTTACCCTCTTAATTCCAACTGAAGAAGTATTTAGTTTTTCAGAGACCAGCATAGAGTCCTGCGAAAAACTTTCTTTTTTCACATGACTACACATTTTTGTTGACTTACTGTACAAGCATTTAGGGAAACTCTTTTAATGCTGGCATTTTATTTCATTTTTAAGAAGTACTACTTCCAAATGTGAGCGTTTAGAGAAAATCCTAACTTACATCCTAACACCAGATCCCTGAGGCACTTTGTGGTTTATGTCACTGTAATCTTTTCTCCATTTTTCTGCAAAATGTGTTCCTCCTTCATTTTTTTTTTTGTTTCTTTTCACTTTCTACCTCTTGCTTTAGTGGAACAGTAGTTTTGGGCTTCATTCAGTAAAGCCAGACATTTTTTTTCTCCTTTTTGTGAATGGACGACAGTATATAATTACCTGGGCTGAGCTTTCAGTGTGGCCTGCTCCGTCAGCTCCACACCCACTGCACACACACCCACTGCACACACACCCACACACAGGGATACACACTTTTATGCACACAGCCCACTTAGAAAGAGACTTGCCGAGATTGCTAATACACACACGCACTCTTGCACACATGCGCACACTTAAATACATGCCTCCCCAGCTGGAAGTGCGCAGCTGCTGCTGTTTACCCTGTCGGGACCAGAAAAACATCCTGTACAGTTCTCCGGGTGAAAACCTCCCCTCACATAATAAACACAAGCCCTCGACACAGTTTGAAGCTCCACTTTGGGTGGTTTCTGTGGCCGTCGAGGCAAAGGTCCCCTCCAGCAGTCCGGCTTGATGGACAGTTTGGTGTGTTAAAGATTGAGTGGATGCCTTTGGGGAAAGATCAAATGGAAAAACATTTGCAAAAAATGTTTAAACTTTTTTGTAACATGTGGCATTATCAGGTAATCACTGTCTTATCTTACCCTCAAATGCAAAAAAACAAAGTGTACAAGCAAAGGCTAACATCTGGACACCAATAGGAAAGAATGCCGAGTGTATATGCTGTTCTAACAGAGGTGTGACATTTGCTTTCATCAGTCCATAGACATCTCTCTGGCCCGTACAGTTGTTTAACTCGAAGCTTAACTTTGACAAAGGAAGTTTTGGCTGCTGTTGTGTCTGGAAGAGCAAAGAAAAGTGGGCGAGGACACTTTGGGCTTTCAAATGACTGCTGGAATGCGGTCGTGTGTGAGCATGTGTGCTTTTGTGCGCCCGTTCCTGTCAGTGTTTATGTAAGTGTGTGTGTTTATACGTGTCTGTCTGCTGCCCAGCGTTTTGCAGTTGACAGTCACTTAAACATTTTGGCTGGCATATAAAAGAGATTCCTGTGCAGACAGAAGAACTTGCTTTCGCCTTTGAGCTTAACAACAGTAGTATCGGGGCAGGGCTGAATCATAAAAGAATATACAATGCCTGCCGTGTGTGTACCAACCCTCATCTCTGTTTACTGTCTCTCGTAGCAGTGGCATTTCACAGCCCTCCAGTCACCATCAAGAAGGAACCGCAGAGCCCGGGCTCCGACCCCAGCCAGTCCTGTAGCCACAAACAGAGCTTCAGCTACCCCAGTGGAGAGCAGTGCCTTTATGCCAGGTACTTCCTGTAGTGGCTGTTTATTTAAGGATCACATCACCCAAATAAAAACTTTATATTTACTTATCTCAATCTCATTATAACAATATTCTTGGTTGTATTTGCCAAACTTTTAAAATTCATCTCTGGGACTTCTCCATCAAAACAAGTGGAATTCCAATGAAAAGAGCTATCTCTTTTTCCAGAATTAACTTCACTGTTATTTGGGATGATCCATAAAATGCACAAACCTCTTGTTTCTTCACTGGAAGATAGCGTCACTGTAAATAACAACTTTATTTGTTCAGCACCTTTAAAAACAGTGTCACTTTGTGTCACAAAGTGACACAAACTGCAAGACACAAAATGTCAATTAAAATAAGGTACATAAGAAAACAAGATGACATGTCATGAACTTGTGTGTAGTCTGTGTTTTAAGACTGACATACAGGAAATCATATGTTTTGCGAGCCTCATCTCCTCAGGCAAATTGTTTGCAAGCCAAGGGGCCCTGATGGCAAAAGCAACGTTACCTTTAAATTTAAGCCTCGGTATGCAACAGCACATGCAAAAGTAATGTCATCACTGCTGGTGCACAGTGAGCTTTGGAGTTGTTTTGAGTTTAAGTTGTGGCTGATTATGATTGACACATTAGAGATTGTATGTGCTCGAAGTGCACCTGACTTACTGCAGTCTAATCCTAATAGTAGACTAGGTGTTGCTGCTCAGAAAAAAAACTGCTTCAGCACTGGAATAAGAATAGAAGAAGTCAAAAAAGAGAACAAAGTCTGAAGATGGTGAAAGTTTCCTGCAGAACCTTTCTAATTTTATCAGCAAACTCTCTCTGTGCCATCTGTGATGTGTCTCTGTGTCATCTCTATCATACAGATGTTGTAGAAAGGAATCTGCATAAAGACTTGTGCCAAGCTGTGTGTGTCTGGTTACACAAATTGGGAGTGCGGCTGACGCCACACGAAAGTGGACTTTGCACTAACGCAGGTGTCACTTTTTGCCATGCACAATGATGATAACGGCGAGGCTGAAATTGCCTTTGTCGTACCTCCCGATTTTGGTAACCTGCCCCGCACAGTGTGGCCAGTTTAGATGACCTGGATTTAAAAGTGTCCAACCAGGTCCATCTCTACAACACCTGTCATTTAGTAGAATGCTCCAGCGAGTAAGCATACCTAAAGCTTGCTGTTTTGCAAGTTCACGCAAGCAATGACCAATGTATCAACTACATCCATGGCTTAGGACCCAGGAGATTTTGTTACTGTGGAACTTTTGACATTTAATGCATTGAGCACTGATAATTGCAATTCCATTTACTTCTGCTGTATTAAAGTAGATGAGGAAATCATAAGTGACATGAAAGTATGATTAATTGTCTCCCCAAATATTTATAGACATCCACTGTTACCAAAGGCAAAATAAATGATTATATTACTTTATCTCGCTCAACAAAAGTGTACAATGACCCAGCCTAGGTCAGTTGTCATTCACAAGTCAACACATGTAAACTCTTACCACATTATTGACTGAGCCGCTGCACAAGAACTCCTGTTAGCTTTGGTTGTTGTATTGACTGAAAAAAAGCTCATCCCTGTTGTGACATGTGTAGTCATGCATGGATATTTGCCCTCATGAGTGTATTCATGTGTTATTTTGTTTCACAGTGCCTATGAGCAGAAAAGGGCTGCAGGAGGAGCTAAGAGCTCCTGCCCAGGGACCCCCATATCTTCCATGCAGCAGCATTATTCCCCAAAACCTGCCACGGCCGGACGGCCCGATGCTGGTTACATGAACCCAGCTGCCACCTCCCAGCCACTTCCCAGCAACAGTTACCCCATCAACACCAGGTAACACACTACTGAAATCTTGCTATTGGGAATTCTGGACATTATGTTGCTTTTTGGTAACAAATGTAACCTGAACTTCTGTATTTCATTTCTCAGTTCCAGGTTTCAGGCCCCTTCAGGAGACCCCATGTGCCCCCAGTTCCCCCCACCAGCGCAGGCCTTTCAGCGCATGCCATCTGCCCCAGCTGGCCATTGCAGCACAAGCAATGGTGGAGGTGGAGGTGGGGGTGGGGGGCCAGGGGGTGGAGGTGGTGGTGGTGGGGGTTACCATCGGCAGCACTCTGATCCCTGCATGCCTTACCTGCAGCAAAGCTTTAAGCAAGAATACATGGACCCGCTGTATGAGCGGGCAGCCCATATGGCAGGGCCAGGGCACGTGAGCGGACATGGACACGGACACGGTCACAACCATGGCCACGGACCTCATCCACACCCACAGTTGCACTCACACCCACACCGGTTCCCACCAGCCCATATGATGGTAAAGCAGGAGCCCACAGACTATACCTATGAACCTGGTGAGTAATAAAGACATTGCTCTTTTCACCCTCTGTCTGAAACACACTGTTTTAGTTCCTGTCTTTTTAAGGACCTCCACAAATAAAACCAAGTCTGCTGTGGTTGGTCAGTTGGCATGACAAAAGCAAGACAACACGAGTTGGCTCTGCTAACGAAATGTTTTAGCACCACTAGTAAGAGATTCTGACATCTCTAACTTTTTCCTCTAAGTGATCATTTAACAGGTTAATATAATCAAAACCACAGAAATTGACATTGACGTTCTTAAACTTGTGAGTGCTGATTAAAGATGTCAGTCTTCAGGACTTAAGCAGTGGCTTTAATGGCTTTGAAAGTGACAGCTGCTTTTTTCACTATTTAAGACTTGTTCCACTGTCTAATAAATTAAACTGCATTGTATGTAAAAGAGAAAAGCTTTACTGGAAATTCATCTGTGTTGAAATACAGTGTACGTGACCACAGAGATTAGGAGAGATGGAAACAGATGGGAAAGTTAGCCACATTATACCAGTTTGTTACACAGTGATGTAGATAAGGACCGTATGAAAAGCTTGGACTACAAACAAGGCATTACAGACAGAAGCAGTGTTTTGTATGGGAGATTATAACTCTGTTTGGCATGAACTTCAGTGTGGTTTGTTTTTGTGTGCATGTAAAGTTTTGTCCAGACAATAATTCAAAACCTTTACACTAAACAGTAATATCATCAGAAATCAAAGTATTTGGGAGTAAAAATAGCAAACCTCCCAGGTTTGCTACAGGTCTAGTTCAACATAAAAAGTAAACCTCATGTTCTGGACATGGAATTTATTTATTTATTTTGTAAAACATTTTTGTTCCTAAAATCACATTTTAACATATACCCCAAGCATTGTTAATATACTATGTACCTGTTGACACTAAAATTCTCATGTATCATATGACATTGATTAGAAAAAATTCCTTTAAGAAAAGAAAAACGCTCCCCTGTGTACATTGCTTACTCTAGAACAAAATGTCCAAAAGGCAAACAAACTTCTTCACTGTATCTACACTCCTACCCAACTCCCTCTCAGCCTCCAAAACTCCTCCTTTCAACTCTCTGACACTTTGCAATGAAAAGAGAGAGAAAAAAAAAACTGTTTTTTTTTCTGCTGCAGCTACACTCCTCCCTCCCTCCTTATCCCGCTCCCTCCCTTCACCGCTCTGTGAGAGAGAGAGACAGAGGAATTTCATTGAGAAAATGGAGGGCACTGGAAAGACTAGAGTCCCTGGTGGAGTGCTCCAGGGTTTCAGGTTGCACCAGCGGCTTCCTTTTTCTGCAGGCAGATGAACTCATAATGGAAAAATGAGCGTGGCCGCAGTAACTCGAACCTCTCACTGGCCAGGCTTTGGGA
>VVAS01109363.1:0-14606 GCA_015103295.1 Ptychochromis oligacanthus | reverse complement strand
AGAAAAAAAAAAAAAAAAAGCCCGCATGCAGGTGGTGCATTACTGAGCCCCCGCCCCGCCAATCTCCCTTGCTCAGCTCTCTCTCCAGATAAATGTTGCAGGCTGGCTACTCACCACTGCGAAGAACCCTCAGTGCCGCTGACCTCCAGCATGTCATAATCGTCCTCCAGCTGAAATTCAGAGAAAACCAGGGCAATAGTGTCTCCTGGCTCAGCCAGCACAGTCCAGGTGCAGTCAGCATTGTTGTTATATTCAGATGGGTAATTGGGAGTAGTTATCACCCCACTCTGGCCTCGTAGTGTCCCTCCACATCCATCAAGTGCTGCACAGTGCAGGAAACAGAAAGTTGTGAAAGATTTAATATAAAAGGAATCTTTATAAAACAAAAAATAATCACAGACATGTGATGTGTGGAGATAACGGAATGTGTACAGACAAACAGTTGTGGGACCAAGGTACGTAAAACGCTAATAAACACAAACTGCAACTTAACTGCAGCTAAAGGTCAAGTTTGACTGTTGAATTGCTGGCTTATGCAAAATGAGTTCATATTGACAAAAATATAAGACGAGACAGATATATGAATAATCCCTCTAAAACAGCTGTTTTGCATACAGACTCTTGAAGAAAGACACTATATATTTTACTTTCCTGTAAAGCTCTTGGAAGGAAGACTTTTAAGTGCTATTTGAGCATCTACCAAAGTGATATTCTTTAATGTTTTTAGTCCATTTCTTTGGCAAAGAAGCTAAGAGGTACCTTAAACTTTCCACTTCTTATGAATATATTATATATTATAAGATATATATGTTGAATATCAATTAAGAACACATAACACAAGCTACCAGAGAGCTTCTAACTAAGAATGTACCAATATGTTAACCGATATTGGACTATCAGCAAATAAGATGACGATTATCAAAGCCAGTGACTGATGTTTTCAGTTGTTTTTAAGTAACGGCCAAGTTTTTATTTTACTTTAGTGAGTCCAGAATTGGTGCATCCCTACATTTAAGTTTTTGGAGCACTTTAGAGAAAAGCTAACAGGACAAGCTAAGTTCAGCACACACATCTACAGATAAAAACTGTTACAAAAGACAAGAAATCTTTTCAATTTTCAGAAATTATCTAATGCGTAAAATGTAAAAAAGAATATTTTGAAACCCTTTTGAGAAAAAGATGTTGGTGACTTATAATACCAGCGACATATTAATAATGATCCAAATAAACAGTTCTTCCTAGCTATATTTTTTGGCAACTTAGTAGTTGAAGTTTTTCAAAGAACCTTCCATGCAATAAAATAATAATAATAATAATAATAATAATAATAATAGAACAAGTTTTTCTTTTAATTATTTATTTAGTTTGGGTTTTTTAGGGGGGCCACACATTGTCTTTTTGCTATAAGCCAAACTGCACATTTTCAAATTCAGGAGCATGACATTCTGCAGTGACTTACAGCATATTGTTCCTTTGTCTGCAATTTTTGCCATAGGCCAGAAAGAAAGCAGTCACAGGATTTCAAAATGCCCTATAGTACTTTTACAGTCGTCAGGAAGCAGGGCATCGTGCGTGATGCAACTTAATGCAATGTGGAGGGAAGTGATTAAATTCTGATTAATTCAGATTTGTGTTAATCAAAGCAACTCTTCCCTCCTTAACACTGCTTTAAGGAGACCATTAAATAATAAAGCATGCATTTAAAATGTTGCCAAGATAACTACCCTGCCCAGCTTCTGATATGTTCATTACAGCTGTGAACAATGCACCATGTGATACTGACTGAAATATAGGCCTCAGTTGTTTACAGATCACTGCATCTGTGAACAGAGGGGACACATCAAAAGAAGTTTTGAACGACACTTCCACACTACTTGTGAAGGTGTGTGTGTGTGTGTGTCTCTGAGGACATATCTGCATCCCCGTGGTGTGGGATTCATTATATCGGGTGGCCAACTAGCTGTGTGTGGCAGTAAAGAAGGGAAGAGGAGATCAAAAGTGTCTGGCCCTGTCTATCATCCACTCTACCTGTCACCACCGCAACCCCCCTGAGGGAGGGCAAGAAAGTGTATGGACGAGTGGAAACCTGTGAGGTGTGAACCTCAATAGGAGGGAAACTACGACAGAAGGGGGAGAAGAAGGGGATGAAGAGGATGACAGGTGACATGCGAGGATGGGTAAGGGAAAAGTGCAGAAGGAGAGTGGACGATGAAGAGAGAGAGAGACGCAGAGGGAGGGGTGAGAGGTGATTGTTGCAGTTGGAGTGACAGGAAGTAGAATGCAGACAGAAAAAAGGATGAAGGAGTGCATTGATATTCCACACAAGACTGTTTTTTCACACTTGAAGGGAAGTCTCCGACTCCTCACTCTCCCCTTCACCTTGACTTTCTCCGTCACTCTCTGAATTTTGTGGCTGGCACTGGCCGATGCAAGCATTGTACGACAAAAAACTGACTATACCATGGAGCATATGAAACCAAAAAGAACCAAAAAACTTCTGAACCGTTCAGTATGTGAGGTGTGCAGAAACTTATTTAATTTTTTCCTCAGTCAATTGTAGATGTCAGACTGCTTCCCACGGTTGAACAGTGCATTTTTCAGCCTGTCACTTAGGATGTCATGGTTCTCCATTACGTGTTAGGAGCTGCTTCGATTCCTCTGAGCGTCATGGCAAGATATAAGATATAAGTATGACCAATGCATGCAAGCTATAAAAAATAGTGTTTAATATGCATATATATATGCATCCTTATATAAAACCAACATCTACAGCAGAAATCATGAAAATTATATTGGGGACTTTATAATTACATGTGACTGACTGAAACTAAAAGCCAGAGTGTTTTTGTAATAAGTAGGGTAACGCATGTGTACACACAAGATAAATAGTTGTGTGAGTGGGTGATGCTGTAGGTATATGCACTGACATTTAGAACTCATCATAAGTAAGTTTATTTCTGGAAAGATATGCAGCAAAAAAAGATAAGGAGTGAGTCTGAACGAGCAAAGAAAAAAGCGACAGTGGAGACTGAGCAGATTGTGGCTGGGAAAGGATGTCAAAATCTGAATAACAGACTGATGTGAAATCACTTATGAGTGTACTAATATGATAAGAAATGACATTTTTTCACAGCTAAGAAAACAAATTGAGCATAAGAAAGGAAATGTAAAACATTATCTGTGTCATCAATGGCTGGCATATCATCTTTGGCTCAACAGTGCTGGCACATTGGCCCTCTCCTGTGTCCAGAACTGTGATCGTGCCAAAATGTCCTCCTCGCTCCCAAAGTACAGTGCAAGTTCTGCTCTAGCACATACGGGCAGGCTCTATAATTGGAGTGACATTAACAATACACTTATGCATTATGAAGGAGCACTCAGGTGTACACGTTGACTTTTATGTGGCACTAGGAGACCTCAATTAATCACAGGGGAAATTGCCAGTTTCTAAAACTTGTTGGCGTGTAATTTCTGCTGAAAAGGTGGCATAATCACATACTTGAGTGCTTGAGTGATTTTTTTCCCCAGGATGAAGCCTGGGTGGGAATGGGGGAGGAGAATGACAAAGCCGACTTTGGGTCTAAACACCAGTTCTGTGTGAATTATTGAGAAAAGAAAGAGATGAGGGAAGTGACTGAGTTAATGACAAGAAAATATAAATTACACAGAACAGATTATGAAATGCACACAAAATAATTCCTCATTTCGATGAGGAGAACAGGCATGTGCATGTGCCTGCATGTGATTGGGTGGGTGGGGACTGTGCTGGCGCGTGGTGCCCAGCCATGTGTGCTCCTATGTGGGCTTCCTGACTCCCGGCATGGCTGCAGATGGCATAGAGTCTCAGCGGTCTGCTCAGCAGGCACACTGACACAAACCATTGGCCACACGGATACACATACTAACACAAGAGAGCAAATGAACGTAGATGGTGGGGCAATTTTGTAAGAATTAATCTTTTATACAAAAAACAATCTTGTAAAATGATGTACAGTAGTGTCACTTTTGCCTACAGTGAAGTATTTTTAAGAACTGTCATGTTGTGTCAGACAACATGCACTGGCAGGTGTCGCTGCCGCAGGGGTGCTTGCTAACTCTGAGGGAAGGACAACTGGCACAAGCACCTGACTGGGAGCTAACACATGAGGTCCTGCCATGGTAAATAAGATATCAGAATAACCACCGAAAACCTTGTCAGGTCATGTAGAGGCATGTGTAAATATATGTCAGTGCATGTGGGCTGGAGGAATTGTTTCATCATCTGGTGAATAAAAGACTAAACAAGCAAGGCTGATTGTTCTTCATTTCAAAAACAAGGTCAGCCTTTTTAAGGTTTTCAGAGACTTGATGTTTGAGTCATGTGTGTAATTTTTATAGCAATCAGTAGCTATAACCAAGGCAGATTTTTTTGTTTCTTTCTTATCCTAAGTATCATTAACTTTTTTTTTCATTCAAAATAAATTTAATATCTGACATATCTCTGAGCTGACTGCCAGTTTCCACAAAAGCACTGAAAATAGATTAAATTTATGTTCACTTTGCTGAGCAAAGATTTAGCTAAAAGGTCTGTTAAAATAGACAGCCTTCCACTGAGCCTCCTCTGACATACCTCTGCAGTAGGGAAGGGGGAAATCCCAGGCAGCAGTACCAGCTGAAGTGGCAAGGCAAGACAGGGTGGTATGACCCTCTAGAACATAGCCTGGGCTGCAGCTGTAGCGGATCTTGTCCCCGATATTGAAAGTAGACCCCTGCTGGTGGCCGTTGAGTAGCTGTCCAGGATTACCACAAGTGTAGCTGGGCAAAGCTGCAAAAAGAGGGGGGGAGAGAACTGACAGTAAATGAGGCAGTCTGTGGTAAAGTAATGTGGCACTGCGTCATGTTAGCACTGCCAAGGGCCAGAAAACGAGGGAAAGTCCGATGACAGATAACGACACACAGAGCCATCTGCTCATGAGAACATTTCTGACCCAAGCAGCGACATCTTTCCAAAACAAACAGATAAACACATAAAATCTTATCTTCTGAGATATGTACAAATATTTCTATATAGTAGCTGAGCTCCTGATAAAGTTACCATAGTCAAGAAAAAATGAATATATTAAAGGCTTTATTACTATCAGATTAGTCACTCATGGGTGCCATGTTGACCATCACTGCTTGTGTAATCATGTAGATGTATGCAAATAAGTGAGCTCACTATTGGTAGAACCTTGTCTAATTATGTATTATTATGTAAATCAAGTTCAGAGGAAGTTCAACCAATCTCGCGTCTGTGAACCATCGTTGTATTCCAGCAAAAGTCACATAGTTTCTGTGCCCCTTAGTGACATACGTGTGAATAACTAACACATTGCTACAGTATTATATAGGTGTGTAGTGAGTAGATGGCTTTGCTCTACATTTCAGACGGTAAATCCTCAGAGTATGAGTAAAAGGGCAATGACCAAACATGCATCTCACACACACACACACACACACACACACACACACACACACACACACACTCTGTGTCATCCAGCTTACTGTCCCGGTCACACACTCCCACATAGCGAGGGACCTGGCCAGAACATGTGCTGGACTTTGGATGAAGCTCAGTCCCTCAACAGGAACTGGGTTGAACTCCAGCGAGGACAGAATGGCTTCTACACAGAAACACAGCTCTCTGGCACCTCACCATCATGCTCAAAACACACTCAAGTTTCTACCCTGTCTAATGTCTCCAGCTTAATAATTTATTAAAAAAAACAAAAAACAAAAAAACACACACTTTAGAAAGTAAGCTCATTTTGACTGCCCAGGAAAATGCATATCCTAACAAATTTCAGCCCTTATTTAATTAGAAAATGTTAACAATCGTGAATGAGACTGCACAACTGGCATGTTAAGATGCTTATTATGATCTTTTACTTGGGAAAAATATAATGCAATGACCTTTTTTGCACTGCTTTACACAAGAAATGCTTTAATGCACGCTTCATTTAAAGCCTAGTAACAGTTTCTCTGTTTCTTTTTTCTATTTGTTTGTTTTCATGGTTCCCCTATCTAGCCTAAGCTAAAGACTTCCTTACAGCAAGGTCTAACAAGGACAGATCAATCATTTTACCCCACAGTGCATTCTACAGAGCTTTGGCTGTGGAATTAACTGGCTGGTAAACAAATAAACTGCAAACAGTTTATGTCCAGTCTACCCATCAGACAACAAACATGACCTCTACAAGCTTGATTTGAAATGTGTGTGTGTGTCTACGTATACTCTAGCTGTGAAGCTGCAAGAAAGAGAGACTGCCCTCACATACAAAAAAACAAACAAAAAAGAAAAAAAAACTGCTCCATATGTTGTTTATGTAAGTAGCTTATTACAATTTTTAGTTAAGTTTTGAAATTTAAAATATACACTGGTGTCATGAGCTACTCTCTATATATCTTAACCCAAACCATAATCTCTTCCTAACCTTAACCAAGTAGTTTTGGTAAACAGACATAAAAGCAAGTGAAAATGAAAGTAAAAACTAAACATAAAAAAAAGGCCTCACACAAACTCCAGTCTCCCCCGCTTGAACATCATGTGTGTTTCTGACACCACCACCTCGCCTGCCTCCTAATTTTATTCCTCATTTTAAGCTGAATACATTATACTTCCTACTCAGGATTGCCTACAGCTGTTTTCACAAACGTACTGCAGCTCTGAACTTTTCCAGACATTCCAAATCAGACATTAAACTCTTTAAAATGCATGCACCCTAGTTCTTGTGACGTCTGATTATCAATGATTTACGTCAGTGTGAGATTATGGTAGGTAACTGTCCGGTAAACCACAGTTAGCGAAATGGTGCCCTGTCTGCTGCATTTTCTACTAAGGAAACACCTTCGCCTAAACCAAACAGAGTATTTCTAGTAGTGAGAATGCGCCTGACGCAAACTACCTCCTGCTGTGTGCTAGATGTTACAAAGGACATCTTCAGACAATGTTCCGACCTTATCCTCCTGGCATTTTCAGGAGTCTACTCTGCACTCAAGGCGCTTTATACTACAAGCCTTATTCACCCATTCACACACATTCATACAGGCACTTTTTCTATGCGTAAGTGCTTTCGAGCTAACATTCACATTCCAATGAACGCATCGGGAGCAACTTGTTCAAACCTCTGAAAATTAATCAAACCTATAAACAGAATGTGAAGACACAAACACTATGACTTTATGTACTGTGCTGAAGAAAGTTCAACTGAACTGGGGTCAGGCTGTGCTTTCATGTAATACCAATGTGTACCACAAGATAGTGCAGTAGTAACCTTAATTTAACCAGGTAAGTGATTAAGAACCCATTCTCATTTATGATGGTGGCTTGGCAAAAGCCAAGGCCTTTTGAGAAAGGCTCAAAAGAAATACGAAAAGTTAAACAGTAGGACACATGAGGCCACATGCCCCTGGTGGTGAAAGTTTCAGCTACGTTCTGCACTGAGTATTTACATAAAGTATCTTTAACAATAAAAAATGCCAGTTCTCATACTTGGAACAATGTATTTCGGATTGACAGAATGAAAAAAAAAAATACTTTAATTGACAAATGTCAGAAAAAAGCTAATGTCTTCCAGTATTTATATCTTGGCTACACAAAAGCAACAACAGAGATAAAAGTATCAACACACAGTTATGGGGTACTGGGGTAAATTGGTTGTTCTCCCAATCTGCAGCTAACATTTATTAATTTATTCCTTTTAAATTCATTTTTGATTGAATGTGTCAACATGTTTGTTATTTATGGGTAATGTATGGGCACACAGTAGCTTTAATACAGAAATTATCTATCAACTCTGTTAACCGACAGTAAAACACCCATAACATTTTCCTACTTTTTTAAAGAGTGTTTTTAAGGGTAAAATCAGTAGTGACTCATAGCTGCACTTTGCACTTCTGGCTACATTCCAATCAGTGATTTCACAGCAGGTGTTTTCCATCATCTGTTGAAGGCAGAACACATGCTCACACACTAAAGGTGGCTTACATGACTCGGTGCTGATTTACCTTTTAAAAATACCTGGTTAGTACTTCTGTACTCTTCCTCTGGCATAATCCAGTACTCTAATGAAAGGGCTGACTTGTCACTTTCAGGCTCCACTGTGCCATAGCCTTTATTTTGACCAGCCAATGCTTATTATAGCTTCCGTTCCATCATTACCATATTAGCATATACACAAGGACGCTGTCGGATTAGCATATCAGGTGCTGGGATCGTCTTTTCAGTGCTGTAGTTTGGCCACAGGGGGCTCTAGTGCCAAGCAGGCAACTGTTTCGTCCCTGTCATTAAACCATGTGAGGCTGGATCAAAGTTGCTGTGAGTGTTTGATACTGAAGGCAAATGATACAGGAAGTTAAAAGCATGGAGTGGTGTACAGAAATAGAGAACATTCTCACAGCTGACAGTTTGACTTGGGTAAATAACATTAACACTGGCTGCATTCCATTTAGATGTATGTGTACATGCTGGCTTACTGGCACGCCTAAACAGAATGGAGCCATCAGTAATGTTATTAGTTACACCTGTGCTTTTCCTGCTTCCAGTCAGAATGTCTGTGAGGTCTATTTTTAGACTGGAATGACACGATGCATGAGAACGCGTAGGTATAAACACCAACTGAATGTGTATATTTGCGTGTCTATGAAATAGTGACAGAGAGAGGGAGAAATGAGCCAGCTGACTGATTTCATTGCATTAAAACTGATTGAGGGCACAGTACTGTCAGAGTGGAGATGTGTTAAGTATGGGAATGCATGGACTGTAAAATGTGTGTGCGTGTGTGTATCTTTGTGTGTCTGTATGTAATAATCCCATCACACTCTCCATTTCAGGTTATTAGTTTGGGCAGTAAATTAAGTCTAATAGTGCCATTACCCATCCAATACCCAAACAGGGCTAGGCCTGGAGCACAGATGTGGCACATACATTTTTAACCTGCCTGTGAATCATAAATTTAGTCTTTACTCCCACAACGTGAATATATCAATGAGCAGCAGGATAGAAAAAGACAGTATTTGCTTTGCATGAAGGCAGTGAAATAAAGTTTTTGTCTTAGCTTTGTTATTCTCCCTTTAGAATGTTCTAGCAAACAAAAGTACAATTCACGCAAAAGTGAAGTCGTGTAAGAGAAAATTCGGGGAGTATCGGGGCAGCACTGTATAAAGACAACCAGCATTTAAAACCCATTTATCCCAGTTTACTCCATTCGTACCTCTAGGCTAAATCCTAAACATAGAAAGTAAGAAAATGAGAAATGCAGTCGGAGAAGCTTGAGGGAAATAACAACATAACATCTTAAATACTTGTTAGCTTTTTTCTCCTTTCACTGCACATGCTTTTAAATATCAGAATTATTTTCTACACACTTTACAGATTTCATAAAGTAATAAAGCAGCCCTTAGTGGTTTCTGTTTTTGAGAAGAAAATGGGCATTTCTTGCACTGAGTTTGGCTTATGTCATCACGTGGACTATTTCTTTCCAACTGGTCGCATCCCACCCGACAACAGCAGCCATTTGGTTTTTCCCACGACAGGTCCATAAGTCACTTGGATGGGTGACTGTGACAAGGCCTGTCCCTGGGGCCCAAATGCTTTAAGCGCTTCCACTGCTGAAACGGCAAACGGTGCTCCTCGTCCATCAATGGAGCTAATTCTGCAACACACAATAGCTAGAGGTAGAAACATACGAACATGCCAAAGTACCCATAAACAATGAGCACATGGGTAGCCACAGTGAGAGCAAGGGAGCCTGCCATCCATCACATCATCTGTCCCTCACATTCTTCTATAACTTGCTTTTTCACCTTATCCCCACTCATTCCTGCTGACTAGGACAAAGAACAGTGAAAAAGGAGATGCCATGAAGCTCGTTTCCTTTGGCATGGCCTTTGGCCCAGTGAGACTGATGCACTCTCTTCATGGGTGTGTTCAGTCCTGTTTCTCAATTTGTCATCCTCTCTCCAGAAAAGGGAGAAGTTATCCGCCCTTGCACACAACAGAACACATTTGTCACAAAATAATTATTAGAAAAACGTTTGTTTCAAAATAGAGATATCATGAATCGGTAGCACTATAGTATAACGCTTCACATGGGCAAATTAAGAACTGATAATGGCAAAATTAAAACCAGTTTTCCTTTTTTTTTTTTTTGCAAATTTGCAAAACTCAGAATTTGTTCATTTCCAAAAGTATTCAGCCCTTTTATAGTCCTTCATAGAGCCTCTTGGCAGCAGTCACAGCTTTGCAACTTCACTGTTGGAATGTAGACTGGCTATAAAATTTAATCAAACACAAACTGAGATATAAGTGAAAGGGTATAAATACTTTCTGAATTCAGTGTAAAAGCTGCGTATCATCAACTGTAAGAGCCAAATGATAGGAAAAAAATTACTTCAGCTTTGTTCTAGGTTAAATATGTTTGTGTAGCTTGGGTTAAGAAGACAGCTGTAGACTGACTATGGAGTAAATTTAAAAGTTACGGAAAGAGCAAGAAAGGAGAGAAGTATAGAGATAAAGCCAGAGACAACATGTAGAGACAAGCTGGAAGACAAGCCTGTCTCTGTTGAGTTGATGCAACATCACTCTCTCTGCCATGTATCAAATGGCAGTAGAAGATGGATGATTGACAGTGCAACAGAGCAGATAAAGTATATGCACACAAATGTAGCTTGAGCGATACTACAGAGGTGCAGAATAAATCCATGTACTAGGCAGAGGTTTGCTTTTTCCTGACTTGACTTGTCTCACAGGACTTCAAGTATTTATTTTTTTCCCTCCAATCTGAATTTTCTTCCATAGAAGTTCCATTGTAAACAAATACAAAGCAATACAATGGGAAAGGATGGAATTGCGAGTGAACATCCAACTCATTTTAAAATAACAGAGCAAGAGAAAGCTCCAGACAGACAGATGGCAAGGAATAAACAGTTGCAGGGATTTTGCACCGTCATCAACTGGAAGAAGTTACATTGCGTATTACCTGGCTCCAACTTAAGCCTGACTCAGCCCTCTAAAAACTATTTTTGTTTTACCTATCTGTAGTCATTTACATGTCTGTATTATGTAGAAAGGGAACCCAAATGCAGGGCAAAGAAACTAAGCAAGGATTTAAAAAAAAAAAAAGAAACTTTAATGAAACTTACTAGAGTAGAACAAAGTCTGAGCAGGGAAGCAAACTAAGAAAAAGTGACTACAGATTCCATGTAGGCAGAGCACAGCTCAGGTCCAACAAAAGTTCATCCCAAAAATATCCAAAAGGGGAACCAAAAGACAAGGGGACAAAGCAGAGAAGTGAGGATACAAACAGGGAAGGACACAGGAACACTGATGATCAGAGAACTAATAAGTACAGGACTCTAAGTGGCTACAATTACATGAACCATAATGTTCTATTTACTATCTGTCCGAAACCCAAAACAGAACACAAATGCTCTGTATAAAACACCTGAATCATAATTAACCAGTGGGTTAAACAATTTCAAAAGAAAAATTCTACCATGTGTTTATTATATTTTGATTTATTTATTTATATACCATTTATGTGATTTAAATTATCCAATTTAAACTTTCTGGTTGTATTCTTCTGTTGTGTTCTTCCTGTGCATACACTCCATATGTATCAGAACCTGCACTGTATATGAAATACAGACATAGCCATTGTGACGTCACCCATCGGTTAGTGAAATCCCTGTGTGAGCATTGTTGTTCCTGTTTTGTGTGACAAGAGACGCGTGGATCTGACTGACACTGCACACTCATATGGTAGTAACAGATCAATCAAGAGGCAGGTTTCATAAACATGCATCGAGCACAGACTTTTTTATTTTTACAAAATAAAAAAAGTCAATGACAAACTCCACTGAAAAAAGTTTATGGTCTAGGAACGGGCTTAATCCATATCTGGAAACCGAGCCTTAACGAATTAAGAGTTACAGTACCTACTGCGCTCAAAAGATATCCTTATTCAGGGAGTGAATCCAACTCGTGCTAAAGAAACAAGCTGTTGATGAAGACAAATGCATGATGTAGTCATCATTTTTTCCATAAGTCATACTGTTCTTCATGTAAACACCAGATTGTATTAAACTCATAACCCATCTAAGCAGCTCACCTGAAATCTTAACAATCACAACAATGAAGGTGAAGCAATCAAATAAGCAGGAAAAACACACCAGTGGAGGAACCAAAGACAGCAGAGACACACAAGCTAATGAACTGCCTATTTAAAAGGGGAACTGTAACAGAGAAATGGAACACAGAGGTTATTAGAACACAAATAAGCACAGGAGATGTGGGGAAAGGAAAAGAAAAACTAAAGTTAATGCAATGACCATGAAACTTACAAAATTCCTCTTTCCAATCTCTTCTGTATGTCCCTTTCCTTCCTCTACATCTTCCTGCTATGCATTTGCAAGTGACATTGCAAGATCGATTCCAACACACAGGTGCATTAGCTCAATAAGCAGTTTCTGCTTTGTCAAGCAGCAATTCAATCAATGCCTCCTGTTCCCTACACATGGGCTGGACAAAAGCTGGCATCACCCATCACTTCTGGTTAGAGAGGCTGAGGAATGCAAAAATTAACTCTCTCTCTTTTTTTTTTTCCTTCCAAGACCTCGTTGCTTTCTGTCATCATTTTCAAGGGACAGCTGTTTGACGGAGACAGCTTTTCTCAGTTTTAGGCCACACTTATTTCATACTTTGAAAAAATATTCAGATGTAAATGTTAATGTTAATCTAATATTTTTTTTCCTCTTAGGTGAAGGCAAAATAAAACAGTTACTAGATAAAAAAAGTGAAACATTAAGGCTATAACTGCACATTTTGATTTTGTGAGTTCATGCCACAGTGTGGTTGAGAGAGAATCAATGAATGTGTGCATACAAAGATAACATTCATGGGGTTCACTGCTGTCACAGTGTGCCCCTACCCATTTTACTTGTGAAATAAAAATTTACCATTTCCTGGGCGTCTGGAGCTAAACAACTTGGGTAACTTATTTTAGGCGAGAGAATTACATCTGAAAGGCATGATTTTTGAAACTAGAACAGCCAGAGACCCCAAATCATCCAAAGAGCTTCATGGATAAATTTGATTTATCACATTTTTTTATCAGAAATCATTATTTTAGTACTGTGCTGTCTTCTCTGCAGAATTAGGCTGCAGCGATGCTTATTTTGTAGACTCAGATTTTGAGGCAGTGGAAACAATTACTTTGCTTAGCCAGATTTAGATAGGCAGGGGGAAACCCTTATCAATACTGCTGGGTGTAATCACATTTGACACTGTTTATATGTGTGGAAAGTGTAACTGTGTGTGCAGGTAATAGTTAATGTTTCATTGTGTGTCACTGCCTCAATGGTTTTGGGTTAGGAATTCCAAAGAGAGGATGAGGATTTGAACCTCTGCGCACACACAACACACATACACACAAACATATATATATATATACAAACTGGAATGAACTCCAGATATTCTCATTTCCCACGCACACAACAGCAGGTGCAGTAAAAGGGCCAGTTCCTGTGTGGGAGGCGGTGAGGTGTGAAGGAGAGCTCATACAGAATTGATGGCTGCTGACAATGTCTGCAAAACGGAATAATGTGCCATTCAGTAGCCATTCACTATATATGAGACTAAACTAAGAGGGATCAGGGAGCATGAGAGACTTCAAGGAAAGCCAGAAGACAGATGAGAGACAGGGCTGAGGGAGCTGGGAGGAGAGATCAGTACATCTGTGTACAGCCTTGACTCTGTCTGGATTGAAGTATCTAAATCCCCCTGGCTTTCCAGGCTTATCTCTCTACTGACATTACTCTTTCAAACAATAAAATCACAGAAATCCTGTGGTCACAACTGCAAGCTCAAGTACACAGGTGCATGTAGACACATTTACACCGAATTAAGAAGATTATATCTACTGCACTGGTTTGCCTAATAGCTGGCAGTTCATCACTGGTGATACTTTATTATGGCAGTGTTGTCCATGAAGGTATACTGATACAGTTGATTCCGATTTACACTGAACACTAAAAGCAGCCATGTATAATACCATGAAAAATAAATTTATGGAAGATATACTGGTGTCCTGTCCAGGGTGTGCCCCATGGGCTGAGAGATATCATTATAAAGTAATACAACAATAAATTGTCACATTTTCCTAGGTATCAGTTAATATAATGAGTTTTTATGCACCTGCTCTTTCAAACCATTTTTCAAAGTGAACAATTTCTAAAATAATTTCAAATTATTGAAGCAGAAAACACATGCACTTGGTTGTAAAGTAAAAAAATGTAAAAACATCAAACTGTGTATTTCTGAGAGCATTTTTTTTCTGTTATGTCACTGGATAAAATCATAGACAGTATAAAAAGTGGAAGTAGCTACGGTGACCTCATCCATTGGCTTTTGAAGCCTCAGGATATGCAGTTTCACCATCATCATCTTGGTTTAAAAAAGAACGGATGTGACAAGGTGGGCGGGTCTGAATGTGAAACCACTTGCATATCCTGGATAATCCTCCTTTTTGAAACATATTATGACCAAGATTTACAAAATTGACTTAGACTTTTTTACTCAATATAACCCA
>VVAS01109356.1:0-10420 GCA_015103295.1 Ptychochromis oligacanthus | reverse complement strand
AAATCAGTAGCAACAGGTCTTATGGAGAGGAATGAATCCAAATTTGAAACTTTTGGTTTGGGGCTCCATTTCAGCCAGTGGTGTTGGAGATCTTGTCAAAATTGATGGAATTATGAACACAGAAAAGTACCGTCAGATTTTTATACACCATGAAATACCATATGGAAAGTATCTGATTGGCAACAGCTTCATTTTTCAGCATGACAATGATCCCAAACACACTGTCAATACAGTAAAAGCATACCTGGATAGAAAAACACACAGTGGAACACTATCAGTCATGGATTGGCCTCCTCAGAGCCCGGACCTCAACATTATTGAAGCAGTGTGGGATCATCTTGACAGAGAACTGAACAAAAGGCAGCCAACATCCAAAGAAGAGCTTTGAATGTCCTTCAGGAAGCCTGGAGAACTATTCCTGAAGACTACTTAGAGAAATTACAAGAAAGCTCGGCTAAGAGAGTTCAGGCTGTGTTAGAATTGTACAAACTCTGTTTATGCCTTTTATACTGTATGTTTACAAATGTTTTAATAAATCTCTGCACTTACTTCCCACCTTCCTAGAAAAATATAAAGAAATGAAGGGAGGCACAAGACCTTTGCACAGTATTGTAGATAAATAGATACTTCATTGACTCCTATAAAGAAAATTTAACTTGGATTCTACAAAGCTAGCCCCATCAACACTTATGGGTACATAAGGCTAGATACAGGCAGATTAAAAAACAAAACACATAAACAAGACACGTCACTCAAAATGGATTTGAACTACCTTGCAGTGCAACATAAGTATTCTAATAGATAGAGAGAAAAAGAGAGTTCCTAAAGGGTTCATTTTGTACTGTGGAACTCCTTCTGCAAAGACTGAAAAGAACAAAAGAAAACATGAGTACAAATTATATCCAGTTTGTCATTAGCTGCAGAAACTCCACTAAAGGCAGACGACAAAAAAAGGATAAGTGTAATAGGTCCACTTTAGTATCAGCTCAAGTATTTTTTTTCACACCGTCCATTTAAGTTGCTTTATCTACCATTTAAAATTATGAACCGCCTGTAAGTGAAATGAGTAAAAGAGGGTTCAAAGGGTTAAAAACACCACTTTATCATCCACTCCTGTTTCTGCCTGTTATTTTAGTTTGTCAATAATTCTGTACTCAGATGTTTAAAACTTGAACAGTAACTTGGACAAAGAAACAGCTGAAGTTTTCTTTTCAATCAATAAGAGCACATGATGTTCTTTTTGTGACAAAGCTTTTATTGAACTATAAGTTTGACTGTTCACACTTAGTCTTTTTCACACACATTTATTCATTCATTTGCACTTTCACACTCTCAGTACAGCCAGTCTTTCTCTTGTTGTTGCTCACTCTGCAGCCTCACTGCAGCAGCAGCTGGGGTTTGAGTGCCTTGCTCAAGGACAGCTCAGTCATAGATGATGGATGTGAAAGTGTGACTCATCTCCCGTCTGCGGCTGTCAGGACGTCAGAGAAAGTTTATCTGTTACTTTTATAATCTGATGACTGTCGGGCTGAATGCAGCAGAAACTCGTCTGGTGATGAAATTTAAATGAACGTCCTCTGGTTGTTTTTGTTTTCGCTGCTGTCGTCCTCAGGCGCTGCAGGCTCTGGGCTACGTGCTCGGCAGCGACGGAGACGTGGACTCGTTGAGCGCAGACGAGAAGTCAGATGGTGAAGGGAAGAACGACAGGATGTCCACCAGCTCCAGCTCCACCTCCATCACCTCCTCCACAGACACACAGGAGGTGAGGAACACACAGACTGTGGCCTTTTGTGAAAGGTTCCCTCCTGATTACAACTGCACATCCATGAGCTTCATTAAAGATTCAACATAATTATACATTTTTCTGCAGCTGAACTGTCATCCTGCCAAAAAAACCTGGGAACCTTGGATTTAAACATGTTCTGTGCAATTTTTTTCATGTATTAGACTCTTTGTGAACAAATTGGAATATAACCTAAAAAAGAAAAAATGTAACCTTCTCTGAATCTCAGTTGCCTCTAACAGCCTCTAACAAGCAAAGCTTGTGATGTTTATACTCACTCCCGAGTGCTTTGCCTCGCTGCCTCTCTTTCGGTCACCACCAAAATTCATTTCAGTTCTATTCATATACCATCAATTCACAACAGCAGTTGCCTCAAGGCACATTATATTGTAAGGTAAAGACCTTAAAGTATTAGAGAGAGGATGCCAAGGAGCATATGATTCCTTATGAGAAGCACCTGGCGATGGTGGGAAAGAAGAACCACCTTTTAACAGGAAGAGACCTCCAGCAGAACCAGGCTGAGGGAGAACTGCTGGGCAGCCATCTGCCATGAGCGGTTGGAGGGTTAGGGGAAAGAGAAGAGGAAAAAAGGAGAGTGTAGAGAGACTGGCCTTAGTTTCAAAGCCACACTCCACGGCTGCAGTGTGGGAACATTTTGGGTTTAAGCCGAATGACAGAGGAAAACCCAACAAAAGAATGACATGAGCAGTACTAGCAAGCGCTGGCTAATCACTGACGTCAGCAGATGAACTCAGCCACTGTAACGTCACCCACTGGTTAGTGAACTCCCTTAATGAAGCCTCCAGCTAAGCTTTTTCAATATCGCCATCATAGTGTTTTGAAACCTGACGAGAAGAACCGCAGGAATTTCTCATGCCGTAAGCACTCCTTTTGTGCTGCACAGACGCTCTAATGTTTCACTGGACAGAAACACTTCTTTTCTTAACAAGGCTTTTATTGTGAAACATCAGAAAGAACTTGTGGAATTGATTTTTACTTTTTAAGAAACACAGCACATAATATCTAAAGCCCTGACATTCACCCTCTGACGAACAATTACAAATTTGCATTATTCTACCTATTGACAGTGTATGGTATATATTATGATGCTATGGTCAGTATAAAAGATGGACGTAGCTTCTTAGTGTGAAAAGTGGAGCCAAAGCTGAAGTTCCTTAAACCTGGATTCTGGTTGGGGGCAGCTTGTCTGGTTGTAAAAAGACTTCTGGTCCTGTTTATGGGAAAAAGGCTCTTTGCCCTGACCTCAGTAAACACTTTCCCGATGAGTTTATGGGCTCAGTCATTCATTTTGGGTGATGTTAAATAAAACACTAAACCCATTTTGTAAATTTGGTCATTTTAAGTGCCACAAAGGTGGATTATTCACAGTATACTCTTTGACTAATAAGTTGTGATCAATAAGCCAATGAGCATGAGGCTTCACAGTCAGATCCACTCCTCACTTCGGTTTCAAAACACCAAGATGGCGACGGCAAAAACACTCAACTTGGGACTTCACAAACCTGTTGGTGACGGCACAAAGTCCATCTTTTATAATGTCTGTGATATGAACGAGACAGATCTGTGCTAGTAGGTGCTGTATGTAAATTATTTATCTATCAGATCCACCATCAATGTTCAAAATGACAGACAGCCTTCAGATTTACAAAACAAAAGGCTGTCAAAGAGGAAAAATATTCTGTTAATGTGACCTCTGGTCCTAAGTACAAATAAGATCATTCAAATATTATTAAGAAAATAAAAAGTAAACCTACTGAGCAAATGAGTGGAAAAAGTTGTGTTTACAAAAAATGAATTAAAGCAAAAAGAATGCTCTCTAACCATTTCTAGTTTACTATTCATTGTTGTATCCCTAATGTTTAAACAACAGTGCTAAATTTATGATAATAAATTAGCACGAGTAAAGTGTGACCCAGCAGGTCCAGTTTTGCCATGTCAAAAGTTATGTTGAACTTAAGTGAACAACAATAAAATCTTTAAATGTGAAAAAAACACACAGTATTCACCATATTTAGTTTTCTGTGAACAAAATAAGATGAGATAAAATATACCTTATTTATCCCAAAAGTTGGAAAATGATTGTTTCATATAAGTCAAAACATTAAATACAACCTTTAACAAAATAGCTTACTGTAAGTAGACTAGAATACAATATGATGGGGTAAAAATTCCGCAAAAGAAGGAGCTCAGTTAAATATAGAAAAGAAAAAAGTGAAAAAGCAAACAGACCACATTTTCTAATCCTCTGTCTAGGCTTTGGTATCTGCACAGCTGTACGGTGAATGCTGATTATCAGCAGCTTAAATGGAGTTCTTTCTGCTTTTACTCACACACTCACTCCTCCAGCTTGCAGGAGGGGATACCTGACGTGAACGGGCCTCTTGGATGTCTTGTCTTACTTTGAGGAAACATGAGCTCTTGAGCACATTCAGGGTGATAAACCGGATGTAAAGCCTGCAGCTGATTCTCTCTCTGTGCGTGTGACTGCAGTCTAGAGCTCCAGGACCGATCCTGACGGCAGGAGGCAAGAACCCGGTGATGGAGCTGAACGAGAAACGCCGCGGCCTCAAATACGAGCTGATATCAGAGAGCGGCAGCAGCTACGACAAACGCTTCATCATAGAGGTGGGAAAACAAACACACACCTCCACTCACTGCTCTGCTCTGTCTCACACTTCTCTTGCTTCCTTTCAGAGGGTCTTATTAGGAATAGATGAGGGAATGGGTTTGATATTCAGAGCTTCCTGTATATGAAAACAGCTTTAAATGCCATCAAACACATCTGAACATGAAATTAGTTTCATCCCGTAAAATCAGTGTGAATCACTGCAGCAGTTCATTTTCTGCTTGCTTTTTAAGGCTAAATGTTGCCGCAGTGCTGCATGTTTCTTTGGGGTTTATTATAATAAATGTGGGCATACAAAAATAAAAGCTACCTATGTAGATGTATCATTAAAAAACATCGGTGCTTCAGAAAAGATGTTAATGACAAGTGTGGGAATGAATTATGTCACATAGCAAATACTTTAATTGGCAGTTCCTGGCTTGTAAATGAGGTCATTATTAAAACAGAAGAAGAGCTTTTTTCAAATCTTCCCAAATATCTAATGTTTTCTTCTTTCTCTTTTACTGTGTTTTCACTGATCCAGAAAAAAGGCTGATTTTAATTATTTTAAAATCATTAAGCTGGGTATCTTAATCCATAATATTGTAGTATAAGTTTTTGTAGATTTATTTTAATATTAATATTCTAAATCTGTAAAGTAATTTGTATCTGTATCTTCTATGAAGAGTATATATAATATACAACATTTTAACATAAAAGAAATAAATCATAAATAAAACAGCACAGCTAAACAATCTACTCCTTTCTCTGTTAAGAAACAATCATTACTAGGCACAGAGCTGGAGGGTCAGCCCAATGTATTGCTCCTGTTTCTAAACAAACATATGGATCATTTTTGTTTATGTTTGTGACATTAAGCTTTGAAAAAAAACTATTCTTGATTGATTTTGATATGATAAGACTTTTGCATAATATGTTTAGAAATGTGAGTAAGAAAGGTGCAGAGTTATTACAGGAGTCTGTACTACTATGGAGCAGGTTCAACATACTCAGGATCCTTATCTGGCTTCACTTACCCTAATGCCATCAATCAGGTTAAGCATTCACAGGGTTTCCCAATCTAACTGTGAGTGTGTTTACATTAGAGAGGTGGCATCTGACCAGTCACAAACATGGATAAGTCTACTGGCAGCAGAGTGACTCATTTTACAAAGGAAGATATGATATTAGGAAGATATGAACACATAATACAGACTGAAGGTAACACATCTTCTGCAGCCAAAGCAGGCAGGGTGTGTGTGTGTGTGTGTGTGTGTGTGTGTGTGAGAGGAAAAGCTCTGTAGAGTAATATGGTATTAAGTGTGTGCTTTAAGCACTTTGGTCTGTAAGACTGGAAAAGAGCTACTGTATTGATAAAGTTTTGCCTATTTGAAGCCAGGAAAGAAAGCTCACAAAAATACTGACTATGTAAGTTAACAGACTCATCAGTATCAGAGCTCTATCACTAAGCCACAGGAAAATCTGATGCATTACAATCATGTCTGTCATTAAATTAATGTTTAAAGGACAGTTTTAGTTTTTATTCTTTCAGCCTTGGGGCTGTTTAACGGTCTGAGAGTAAAGATTAAATATAAAAACTGAATTCAAGTGCAGGCGTAGTGTATGTGCAAATTTGATATAAGGTCATCAAGTACAGGGTAGATGTCCTGTTTTAGGATCATTAATGCTTATGGAATGATAAAATTGTTGTAAAATTGTTTTCAGCCAACAGAAAAAAAAATCAAGGTATAAAGCTGTGTCTATATAGTCTCTATATTTCTTACAAATGCTCATCAGGGAAACACAAAGACATTAGACGCTACTGAAAAACTTTGGACCCTGCTACTGTCTGCACACAGAAGTCTGTGGGATCTTCCAGGAATGGTGACACTATTTTCTGGAGAATTGTAAATGGTGATTTCATACCTGTTGATCTCTAATCTGGAACCTAACCTGCTCCAGAGCAGGTTTTGCTGGCAGCATAATTTACCATGGCGCTATACCCTGGTAAAAAGTGAACCTCCTTCATAGTACAAAAAAACCCTGGGTTAACTATGAAGTTACCTGGATAAGACTAAATCCTGCTTTGTAGTACAGGCCTCTGCTCGGATCAGCTGGTTGCTGTGTTTGTAGGTTCCAAACAGGTGTGTTGCCATCAGGGAATTTGCAGAGTGCCCTCTGGTGGACAAACTATGCAACATCAACGCTCATAACATGGTTGAAGGGTGTTTCTCCCACCTCTGCTTTAGTTTTTAAATTTTCATTTATCAGCTGATAAATTGAAATTATTTGCAGATACTCATATATCGGCAAATAGCTAATACCTGCCGATAAAATCATCTGGCTGACATATCGGTCGGGCTCTACTGTTTATTAGTGCATAGTAGTGAGTGGACACAACATCCCCACTGTACAAAACGTAGTGCAGGTTTATTATTCAAAACTATCACACTTTCTGCTTGCATAATAGCTTGCCCACAGTTGTTTAATGAAGTGATCTTTAATAACCATTTCTGTAATAACAGATGAACTGCGTTTATGTTTTGTGCATCTCTTTCAGACATTTACAGGTCCATTTGTTTACTGTCTTGAGCCAGTTTTCAGCAACTCTACCATACAGTTTGTCCTGGCCTCAATTGGCTATGTGCCCCATACAGACCCCAAGCAATGGTAAGCAACAAGAAGAACTGCAACAAGAATGACAATACATACATTAAGCCTCAAGGAATGTTGACAGCTACAGCTGCTAGCTTGTCTCTTTGTCAGGAGAAACGTACTCTACACACATCCACATGTAAACATGCAATAAGCCCGAGCACCTGGTGACACTTATAATGTGTAGGCAAAGCATTTTAAAAAATGGCCCCAAGGATGTTTTCATATTTTATTCTTAATTTTTTGGTGAAAAAATGTGCAAAACTGTGTACAAAAGGTGCTAAAGGTGTCACTTATCAGATTAAAGGACACCAAAACACAGCACAACAAAACAGCATGTAAAAGTAAAAACCAGTTTCCTAGGATCAGAGAAGGGTGTTCTTACAAGGTTGCTGAAACCAGGTGGCAAACTGAGTTCAGATTTTAATGGCAGATCAAAAAGAATGCTGGGAGATTGAAGATAAGTTGGCAATCTGAGGGAGGCCAACAACATGCCTGTCAATCCAGCTTCTGTCATGTGAGTCGGAGCACTTGTCCTGCTCTTTTCATCCCTTTTTTTCTCCTCGATTATCCTCTTTTCTATTTGATGCATTACAGTGAGTACAGGCTAAGTGAGGATGTTAATGCAGACAGAGCCATGCTCATTGGTTTTGAGCTGCTCTTGGCCAGGGTGGAATGTTACCACTTCCTAGAACTCCAGCAGAAGGATCAACTGGGACCACAGGTATGATCAGAAATAATCCAACCATGTGTCATGTTCCCATGTGTCAGTATATGTCATAGGTTTTTTTTTAAGCCACTGTGGGAAATCAGCAAGTCTTTTTCAAATGATTATGATGGAACCGTTTTGTTTGTACAAAAATTAAAAAATCCCAATGAAAACAGGCAGCCTAAAGGAGTGCACGCACAGGAAGAGTGTAACAGCAATATGGCGATCAGAGTCTGTGTTATTAGAAAATCACCATTAGCAGTTAAAGGACTGCCATTATGACAGAGTGGTGGAGATCTAGTGCACATAACAAATGCTCAAGTGGTGTGCAAGTCGACAGGGACTTCCACAGAGTGATCTTAAAAACAGCAAGAGTTCCTGAAGCGGTCCAGAGATGTATAGGGAGCCAACCTCGAAAGGGAGACCAGTAAAATATAAAGCAGGGTTTTTTGCTTTTTGTAAGTGTAATGATGAACTATTTTAGGTGTTCCTGGGTCCAGTTTGTGGGTCGTGCGTTGCTGTCTCTGTCATGATGTTAAGTTTCTGTTTAGTCACTTCCTGTTTTATTTTGAAATCTCTGTTTGTCTTAAACTTCAGGTCATTACACTTCCAGCCTTTTTTCTGTTTTCCTGCCCTACTGACTCGTTTCACCTTAGTCACACGTTGTTACTAGTGCCTCAACACTGACAATGCTTATAACAAAGTTATTATTATTATTATTACAAATTTTTGATCATTATTTACGCAAATTAATTGCCTTTTTGAAGGGCTGAAACATGCTTGAAAACTCATGAAATTTTGCAGACACATCATGACTGATGAAAATTGATGTATTTTATGGGTCTCGCACATGGGGGGTGCAAAATGCCTCCATTGCTCCTTCTACAAATATGCAACAGAGAAGCAATTTTGGAACCATTTCTGCCATTTCCAGGGGTTATACTTTAACAAACTCCTCCCAGGGATTTAATTGGACCAGTTTCATCTTTGGTCAGTCTGAATTTCAGACCTTGGCAATACTAAATTGCAAAGCTTTTGAGTTTTTTTGAAGAGCGTGTCCGTGGTGCCCTGGTAAATTTTGATAATTCCCCATGAAAATTTAACTCGTTGTAATTCACACTTCTATGTGCCCCTATTTAGTCACATTCATACTCATAGTGCTACCTAATGGTAACAGGAAATTAGCATTCGGTAGTAATCGTCATCCAAACATCATCCTATATGCATGAAATTTTCATTGCGGGTTCCCCACGTGATATATAGCAACTTGACGTATAATTAGTGGGTATTCTCGAACACAACCTAGTTTGCACAGGAAGTGGTAAGTAACTCATTTGTGAGTTTTAAACCAGGGTGCAAGACATCCATGTGAATTCAGGAAACACCTCGACTGCAGCACGCCCCCGCTACCTACATCAAGATACGAGGGCCCTATCATCACTGTTTGTGGCTTTAACGTTTTCTTTGTGTTTCCTTGTTTTTCCTGTTTTTTTCCTGCTCATTTCATTTATTTGTTCCACGTGTACTCTTGGTCCTTTTGCCTGCCCCTTGCCTGCGCTGTTTCCCTTCACTCACTGCCTTTCTGTGTATGACCCCTGGCCAGATTAAAGACTGGATTCTCCCTTTGTGTGTCCTCCTCCTGTAAATTATTACAGCATTCCACATTTTCCACGTCCAATTCTATACTGAGTGGTTTTAAAAGAGATGAAAGCAAAGAAGTAATGTGCATTAATTATGTGGAGACAAAACCAGAATCTTTCAATGGAAAACAATCAAAGTAGGAATACAGTTTCAGTAAAATCCAAATACAATTATCACACAAGTTGAATTTAGAAACAAAATGCATGTCAAAAAAATGCAAGGCTCATAGTATATTATTTTAGTTGTGTATACAACAGTGTAATTGACTGTAGCTCACTAAATATATGTAGCTATATATGTATTATTCAGCTCAGTTAAATTTGATTTCTAATAATTCATATCAACAAGGCACTTTTTGTTGTAAGGTAGAGACTCTACAGTATTAGAGAGAAAACCCCAACAATTAGACAATCCCCTATCGAGCAGCACTTGGGAACTGTGGGAAGGAAGGAAAAGCCCTCCAGAGACCTCCAACAAAACCAGGATCAGGGAGGGGCAGCCATCTACTGTGACTGGTTGGGGGTGAGGGGAAAGAGAGGAGGAACTGGAGAGCAAAGGGAGACAAAGACAGAAGAGACTATGGGAAAGAGTAGACAAAGGTTAATGAAATGCAGTAGTGGTATATAAACATGTCTTGATGCATGCTCAATCATCCAGGTAAGAAAATCCCAGAAGGTTGATTCTGTTCATCTGGACGTAGCGTTTTCTGTGGGAGAAACGTTTCGTCACTCATCCAAGTGACTTCCTCAGTCTCAGCTGACTGCAGGTTTCCCCAACCTTATAAACAGTACGTTTGCATAATGACTGAAACTGGCACCATTGGTAAACAATGGGCTATCAGGTCAGTTTCATGATCAATAATATGCAAATTGTCATGACCATTGATCAATGGCCATGAGTACTATTCACAGAGAGTTGGGGAATGGCTGCAATCACAGCATTGTAAGATGGTGAAAGATGTACTCTAAGGCCCCCTCCTCGGTTAAGTGATGGTCGTTCCCTTTTC
>VVAS01109345.1:0-10410 GCA_015103295.1 Ptychochromis oligacanthus | reverse complement strand
AAGATGTTTTGGTCAATATGTTCAACAACTGTCAGTGAACAAAAGGCTGTATAACAGCCCTGACAACAGCTCACCTTATAGAGAATTTCTGCACTCTGAATACCTTTTCTTTGAGCACACAGCAACAACAAGCTTTCCGCAATTAATTGCCAGCAAATCAATAGGAAAGCGCTCACTAAAAAATGTGCACCAGTGTAGTAGTGAATTCGGTAGTTTCCACTAATAGCCTGTTATGTCTTTCCATTGATATCTGAAGATCCAGTGCTCATTAGTAGCTGTTATGAGGGGGATGTATACATTGCATGATGTTAACCTTGGGAATTCTGCTGTCTGACAAGAGAAAGCAATTGGTTCACAAAGGGATGCAATCTTAGCAGCAGGAATGTAACAAATAGAGTCGACAATAAAATCATACTGAATGCAGCGCTTAAGACAAAAATTATTATTAAAAAATCTCCATATCCCAGGTTTTAAGGACAGGTTTTTGGACACAGAGCATGTGAAGTTCAAATATATGAGTAAGTGAAATGCCAAAAAACAAACATGGAACAAGCAATTCTTCAAGTGTATGGAATGTGAGCTGTTAGTGTGGCAAAATGCATCCAACTCAGTACACTATAATTCCTAAATCCTTACACAACAACAATCAACTACAAGGAAATTGGTATTGCTATGTGCTACAGCTGCGTGAGCTTGAGGAGTGAAGTAGATTTTCACACACCTCTGCAGGCACTCAATGCTCATCATTTGCTCCATAAATCCAACAGCAGCCAGGCAGAGGTGGGTAGAGATGCACTTAATTTATGAACCTGGAGCACCAGAGGCAAAAAAGGAAAAAGCACGAGCACGATGAAATAAAGTTGACACAGCTGTGACACACAGGTGACGCTGAGTGTTTTGTGTGTCCCGCTTTTACGCGTGTGTATGTGTGTGTGCGCTGCGGATGTGCACTGCGATATGTAGGCTGGTGACGAACTGAAAAAAAAACTTGTCATCTCTAATGCTGCAGCGGGGAAGATTGTGAGGCAGGCACTCGAGGAGGAGAGGAAAAGGGAGATGCAGCCTGAATTCAAGTATAAATCAGACGCAGGGTGTTGTGCGGCGTTCAATCACTGTCCTGAGGAGACAGAAATATCCACTGAAAATCACAGTGATAGATGGACTACGAGTGAGTGGACGCTTATATAGCACATGAGCGAGCTGTTAAACTCATTAGCCTCTGTTAGACTGCCTACCCACACAGATTCTCAGCTGTTCAAAGGATTCACAAGTGAGCAGACGTTAATTCAGTTATGGAGAGAGAAACGAGATGTGGGTGCATCAGATCCTTCTGGTTCACTCAACAGTTGTTATGTTTACTCAGCCAGAAACCCATGCATCCTCGTCTTGCTTCTCTACATGCGTACATGTCACAACAAAGCAGGTGCACGCTCTGCATATTTCTCCCAGTTGTATAATAAAACTTAACAAAAACAAAGTGCACTCAGAAGCTATTTAGCATGACATATCTGAACAGCTTAGAAGGTCAAATACATCACAGCAAAAAAATAAAAAATAAAAGGAGACAGAACCAGGATCCCACAGAATGGAGGTTGTTTTAAGAAATGTATTTATAATGGAATAAAAATGTCAACATAAGAAAATAAAGCATATAAAACATAGCAGCCAAACTGAGCCATCTCTCTCAGTGGTCTCCCAGAGAAGGTCGCCCGGTGTTTCTCTGGGATTTGTTTTAATTCTTACTCTACTGCTCTTCGTGCCTTCAAGGTAATTGGCAATCTCATTCCAACTACGCTTGATTTAGCACCCCTGTAAATGTTTTCAGTGTTTAAGAAGTTAGCACTGAGAGCAGCGAGAGCCTTCAAACTCTCATGAGTTTCTCAGGGACATTCAGCAAATGGATAGAAATGCCTTTTTATAAAAACAGTAATGAAATGTGGGTCTTCTTTCTTTGCCATCTGCTTGGCAATTTGGCTTAAACCTGTTATTACAGAAAGAACTAGAAAGTTTACATTAAGTGTCTGTGAAGACCTTTTTTATCATTATGTTCAGAGCTGTGAATGAGTCCACATGGTATGTGTGTTTAAATGTTTCCATTAAATCATTACACACACCTTAGTGCACATCTCTTTGTTCTATTAACATAATCAACATCAAATGAGTTTACTGCCATAATAAAAAAAAAAAAACACACATTACTGGGAACCTCAATGATATATTGATGATTATACTGTAAATACACACCTTCTATGGGTCAATAACACAGCAGTTTCTTAATGTAAGATTAGATGCACTGGTGCGTAGAGTTTGGAGAATGTTACTGTGAATATGAAATGGTAAAAAAACAAATGACAGGATGATGGTGTGTCTGATCAAAATATGATATTAACATACAGGAGCATAAACACATTTAAAAAAGAAGTGATAAAAGAACATATGCAGGAACGTCTAAGCATGAAAACCTGCAGGTGAAAAATGATGAAGACAGAAAGTGTTAGTGGCTAATAAAAGAACAAGAGAAGCTGCAGCGGTACCTTCAAGCTGTGTTGAGTTGGCAGCCTAGTTCTGAGGGATGGTGATTGACAGAACCTGATGGGCAGATTTAAAATGACGGACACATCAAAGATAAGCAAGAAGCGGAGCAGACAGGTGGATGACCGCTGATTCTCACTATGCAACAGTAAGGCTATCGTATAGCAACACCTTCAAAACCAGTCGGTACAGCAGGAAAATAAGCCATATGTCTGTGTAATCTGAGGAGAAAGTGAGCAGATTTTAAGACTCCTGTTGCTGGTGGTTGCTTCTTGTTACTTCACTTCTGGAGGTATGGCTAATACAATGCAAATCAAGTTAACTAACTTTAATAACTCCAAATACTGCAGTGACAGTAAAAGGAAAAATCAGTGACTGAACTTTAGCTCTTCCTGCATCACTTTGCATTAAATATCCACCATGTTTAAACCTGGTTAATATATGCTAAGTTTGGTCTGGGTTTTTGCAAAAATTATAGCATGAAAATGTCAGAGAGCATCTAGGCTGACTCCTCCAAGCAGTGTGTAAAATATCACTTTCAATAAAAGTTTAACTGGCCTGACATTTAAAAGAACTCAAGCCAACTGCTGTTAAAAATCCCTTTACTTTACCAGGGACTTTGTTTTTGGTTGGTTCTAATATATGCTGGGTTTGATTCACATACTGAATATGTGAGCTGGGAGAAAAATGGCGTCTTATATCTTACAATGAATATATTTGTAAGCAAGAGACCATAAAGAGGGCTGGTGCAAGGACAAAAAATGTGTCAAATATGGAGGACAGATGGCGGAGAAAGTAATGTCGGGAGGAAAGATGACATAAATGGATGTCTCCGTGCAGGTATGTTTGTGTGTGTAGACATCATGTGTTTAAGCAGGTATTCAAAAGAAAAAATCGTTCTTTTAGTTCACTTGACTACCCTGGAACCACTTCAGAATGAATCATTCAGTGAGCACTGGCCAACACCTCTGGACATGCATCACTGTCTTTCAGAGATACCAACAGTTAAAACATTTTTAATAGAATATCACTACTATAAAAGGAGTCTTTGTGTCCGTCTTTTTGTTTTCTATGTTCAGTTGAGTTTGCTGTCTTCTCAAGGCTGTGGTGCTTTCTTCAGCCACAAGATAATACTTATGGTTTTTGGCACTTTCAAAATAAAAGAATTTCAAGGGTGACCTTGCATTAGTCTGTTCATCTTTGCAGCTCTTCAGAGGCAATATATGTTCCTAGAGTAAATTGTCAGATAAAAAAGGACCTTGTTTAAAGTTGTTTTTTTTTTTTTAAACAATAGAATAACAATATTCAGTACTGATAATCCAACAGAGGACAGAAATAATTTAAAAAGGAAAGAAAAGAAACAGCACAATGATAAATGACTGAAAATACTGCATAGTACAAATGCCCCATAGCTGTTTTTGTCTGTCCTGTTTTACACGGTACAGAGGGCCAGCAGGGACAGACCACAACGAGACAGACTCATCAGTTTTTTCCTATGACCAAGGAAAAAGTTTTCCCAAGGAGATTCCAAAAACTCACTGCTGGCTGTTGCCTCAAGGGTAAAAGAAAGTCCACAGCATTGTCCTGTCCTTTAAGAATAAGCTCCGGATGGCAGAATCAAAATGCCATATGATCTTTGATCCCTGGAAAGAAGAGAGGTGGCTGCTGGGAAAGGCAGTCCTCCTGGAATTGCTGGGCGTTATTCAGGTTCACTGCTATTTGTGGTCTTGTCCCACTCTATGCTCTCCTCACTGTGAGTGGGAGATGGGAGGGCCCCTGTGGCCCCTGCAGGGCGCATCCTCAGTCCCTGGAAGCGTCTGCACTCGGGGCAAATGCGGATGTGGCTGCAACCCCTTGCAACCAGGGCAGCCTCCTGTGCCAGTCTGTGGGAAAGGGGTTCAGGCAATCCGGTGCCCCCGCACAGTTTGCCATTGCTGAGGCTGACGGCGGCAGCTCGTGCCCGGCGTTCCTCCAGGGGTAAGGGCCGTGGCCGCAGCATCGATGCCCCCCGCCGGCGCCTCACCTGCAGGCTGTCGCGACACAGCACGATCCCCTGGAGCTCCCGCAGCATCTCCTCACACACTGACTGCTGCAAGCACACGGGAAGAAAAAGATAGGGTAGAGGGGGATAAGAGAGGGAGAGAAAGAGAGAGAGGCCAGACAACTCACTGACTGACGGACTTGATCAGGACAGACGGATCGACATCACAGACACATAACACATACATTTTATGGTTATGTTTATATTCAGTAAAACAGCGTGAACTACAGAGAAATGGCTGGCATAGACTGAACAACCAGCAGTGAAAACAAAAAACACATATAATACACATGGGATGTTAAATTTACTTTTCACATACACACATGTAGCACACACATTTTATCTCCTGGACTGGTGATCGAGTGATCCCCTGGGTATATACAGGATATAAACTCAAATAATTACAATCACAGCTCAAGTGCAAGACAGGCGAAGCTGATCATCAATCCACACAAGCTGCACAAGAGCACAGTAACTATACAGATGCACACAGGTATAAATCCAAATGCACAAACATGAACAATATACAGACAAACACACACACAGGGTTCACAAGTTAGAGTGAAACATCAGTCTGTGCTGCTCCAAAAGAAGAAATCACATGAGTAGGTTTTTGACTTTCTGAATGTTTATTGAATTAAAATCACAGTGCCAAATAGGATTCAAGTATCTTTTAAAGAAATCACATCAGAAATAATTATATCACTGCATGCACATTTTTCTGTGATTCCTCAAATCATCTTTGGGTGGTCAACAGCAGTCCTGCCTCATGAATACCACAGGAGACCTCCTTTACTAACACTAGTCTGACCTTTGATGTGATTAAAAAAAAGTGCCCCCAACAGCAGAACATGGATGCTGGTAACAGTCATGTTGCTTTCTAGTCCTCACTCTAGATGAAGCTACATTGAATTTATATGATTATATTGTATTGCAATACCACACATTTTCAGCATAATTTTCACCACTTTAAACATTTCCCAGTGAAAAATACTTCTAAATTCCCTCTAAACTAAATAGAAATCATTAAAAAAAGAAGAAAAAAACGTTTTAAAGTTGCATTTTAAGACGCTATAATCGCTGTCCACTCTGAGACATCAAGTGACATAATGCAGGTCTTTCCACCTTGATGACAGAGGACAGCTGATGTGCTGATGCAGTTTTAAGTTTGCATAACTGGCTGGTGATTGTGTTTCTGTATCAACATGAAACACAAGTTTCAAATCATAGCACGGCACCATGATTTGAAAGAACATTTTCTGCGTCATGTCAACATGTTTCACATGTCATTTCACTTTTTTTTTTTTTCTTCCCTTTTTTAAAGAGATTGGTCCTGACATGTTCAGAAAGGTTTTTTTTTTTTTTTTTTGCTCCGCTCGCTTCATAAATAAATCTGGCACCTTTGTTTACAGTCCGTTATTAACACGAAGTTTTGGTTGACTGCCACAACTAGTCCACAACTGTCCATATTTCAGCCTCTGATGGAATGAATGATGTGTAGTTTTTGACAACTGTGGAAACCATTAAAAGTATATTGTAAATAAGGTGACTAATTAAGGCTAAGATAAAGATATAGATGTGCAGCACCCTGTAAACACGATGTAACTGAAACAAGATCTTTTTAAAGTACATTTTGTATATTCTATGTAAGAATGGATACGCATCTGCTATAACTAAAAAAATATGAGGTATTACTTTGGTTTGTGCTGATAACTTCCTGTCAAAGCTGTGCACTGTGGAAAAACCTAGCAGCTCCGCGAGGGGCAAGGTTCCAGGGAGGGGAGAGGGAGACAAAGCAGATGCAGGTTAGATAGCCCTCTCTCACCTCATTTCCTGGTGTCTGCCTTAACATCCAGACAAACTCCAACACTGCCATGAAGATTGCCACCAGCAGGCCACACACCAGCACCACAAAGATACCGCCGATGTTCTCCATACCTAGACCTGGAGAGATGCCAGCATCGGTTAGGAGAAATGATAAGTGTTTTATGTAGCTGATGATCGACCAAGATGTGGATTAACTGCAGAGACAAACCTTTAGCACGGTGGTCCTCCTCTTTTGGACACTTGCCACCATCCCACCACTTCCTCTTTAGGATCTCCAAACGATTGTCCTCTTGCAGTTTGAGGATGGCTAGGTCAAACTCATCACGGTACACTGACCCTGAAGGGAAGAAAAAGGTAAAGTTTGGTGCGATACATGCAAAGACTTGTTTTTGTATGACTGTACTGTCACACAAAAACAAAAAGTGACGTTTTCATGACTCCTTCTTCTGGTTTGTTATGGCAAATGTGAAATTGTGTCACTTTATCAGATTTTGCTCAAACAAAAAGAAGATTTCAAATCTAAGATTAAAGAGCTTACAGTGTTTTCCCAGTGTTGTACAGGTCACAGCACCATCATCTGCTAAAAAGAGGGCTTATCTATCCTTTAAACATCAAAGGAATGGAAATTAATCTTGTTTACTTTAAGGTGTGTTTGACTCAACCTGAGATCAAAGTGTAAGCAAACCCTGTGTTTATACTCTCAGAGCAGCAAGCGAGAGTTGTACAGAAGCGGTTTCACATTTAACAAGAACAATATTTCAAATTACCCTGCTCTTGTCCTCACTTCTCCCACCACAGCATGGCAACAGCTGCTCTATTAAAGTCTAGCATTAAGTCTCTCTTAGTTTCTCCCTTTTTGCATCATTTTGCCCCATGATAGCAGCTAATAGTTTGGCTTTGCTGAGGCTTTACTTTTTTTCCCCAACTCTCCTATGTGACGTTTATGGTGTATCCTCGAACTAATGCCTCTGCTCTTCATTCCCCTTCTTAGCTTCACTATGAATTATACAGTGCATTTAAGTGAAGCCATCAGCTCTGTCCTCTGTTGGCTTCATTTTACACTGAACTTCCTTTCCCATCTAATTCTCCAATAAACTGTCTTCTGTCTCTGGACTTATATCCATCAGATCTTTCAACAGTCTGAGCTAAGTTTCCATTTTTCTCATCCTTCTCTTTTAAGTCTTCTTACTGCCCTCTCATTTTCCACACTTTGTTCTCCACTCACCCAGTGGCATGCCGATACCATAGCCCTTAGTGTCCAGTAGTCCTCCAATCTGAGTCAGGTTGCAGTTCCTCTGGCGGTAGTACTCATTCATAGTGCTCTCCAGCAAGTAGGCATAGTTAGAGTTGAGGACACGGGCAATCCCCTCCTCTGTGCTCTTCACAAACACGCTGGGCTGCTTTGATTGCATGAAGTTCCACATACGCTGGTACGTCTGGTAGCGGGAATTCTGCACAGTGAGAGAGGAGATAAGATCAGAAGAAACAGGCACAGACAGAGGGAGACAGCTAACAAAAGTATCTAAATTGCATATTCCTACTTTTGTTGGAGTGGGGTGGTTTGTTTTACTTTTTTGTGACTGATGGACTGTTAAATCTGAGTGTTTTTCTTTCATTAGCACACCTCTTCCCATTTGAGAAACTTCAGAACAGAAACTTCACTTAACATCTCCACCTGTCTCCTACTTTCTCTTAGCCTGTCTTCCCTGAGTTATTTAAGGTCCAGTGGACTTGAAAGCGCCAAGGAATACAAGGCTAATATCTCTCTTCCCTGCACCCAGTATCATCCTTCACTGTCTCTCTCCCCTCTAACACCCTCTTTTTCTGTTGCTCAGTGTCTTTCTCTTTTTCTCACTGAGGTCAAATCTCAAAAGATGAAAGAGGATAGCGTGGGACCTGGACAGTGCCCCATCTCCCCGAGGAGAAGGATATTGAATGGTTGTGGCAAAAAAGAGACAGGAAACAGATAAAACCTGTGGTTAGAGGAGGAAGACATAAAGGACAGGAGGGTGATGAAGAGGATAACATCGCTGATGACCCATTGACTGCCACCTGATCTGAGATGAGTCTGTGCTTATAAATGTATGTGTGACTGAAGATTTGGGAGCATTAAACAATGTGTCATACACAGTAACGTATGTAACCTCTAACCTGGAAGAAGGTCATCGTGGATCCTCCATGCATGGTGCCGTATTCTATCGCTGTCTGATCTGCCAGATCGTCTACTGACTCTATTGGTACCTCCATCCTCTGCACTGTTAGGAAGGCGGCCAGGTTGGCGGTGTAGGATGAGATGATGATTAATGTGAAGGCCCACCTGTGTAGGAAAGGCAGCGAACAAGAACATATGTATTCACCTGCAAATGTATGTAAATGGGCAGGCTGACATATGAAGATAAATTGTCTAGGTGGAGGTGTAGGAGGATTAAAATAACTGCGCACCTGAGAGGAGACGACAAGACAGGATGTTCAGTGGATGGTATGGTGGATGGAATAATGGGTGGATAAAGTTTTAGCTGAAAAGGCAGACATACACAAATGATGTCTGATGTACACGCATGCACAATCTCACCCTGGAAATCTGTAATTAAGCTTCAAGAACATGTTATTGATGAACTGCATTCCATAATGGAGAAATACATGCATTGCGTTGTGTCTCTGTAGCGAATACTAACCACACTCCACTGACACAACGTGTGGACAGAGCTCTGGGAGCAATGGTGGATCCTTGCTGCATGAAGCCTCCAACAGGGAACCAGAAGCTGTTGCCAAGTGAGTACTGGTTGATCAACAGGTTGCAGCGCCCCTTTAAACATGGGTGGGGATTGTACCACTCATAAGGTGTCAACCTGGGGGGAAAGAGACATTTGTGTCAGACAACAGAGATAGTCCACAGGTATACAGCCAGGAAGAGTGGGAATGAAAGTTAGATAAAGTATTCTGATAAGAGCAAAACTCAAGAGACAGGGAGTGAGAGGAATGAAGATAGAAAGAGGAGTGAAGGATGAGGAGCAAAACAACTCTAACAGTCAACTGAGCACAAAGTCACCTTGGTTCTGCAGAGGGAGAACCAACCTGCCTACTTAAACTGTAAGGATGCAGGCAGTATAACTGGTGTGCTCAAATGTAGCTGCATGAAACTACATATATCTGACAACTCTGTTATGTGCTGGGTTGGGCCAACAGTCTATGTGATGCTCATAAGAAAGATAATTTCTTTCTGAATCACAAATAACTACAAAAAAGTTAGAAAGAACAAAGGAAAAACTTTAAATGACCCAGACATTTAACATTTTTTCCCAGTTTGATCACAGGGGGGAAATTACTCTAAGTAAACACCAGAAAAATTGAGAGTGCATACATTATTATCTCCATAACTGCCATGATCAAATCCCATCACCCAACTTTTATAAATTATTTTCATATTGCACCATGGACTACCCATAGAGCTATCTTTAGAAACTTGGTATGTCTGTAGGTCTATGGATTTGTAATTTGATCCTGTATAGTTCTGCAGAAAGCAATTTGCATTTTCTTGCATTAAAGTGTCTTCATTAGATATAGTGGAACTTAGTAATGTTTCCATTGCAGAGGCAACTGTAATTTTCAGCAGCAGTTGTGGCAGTACCATCTGCGACCAGCAGGTGGCAATGTGATGCTAAAGACCCACCACTCGTAGGAGAACATCTCTTTTCTCTGTGATGTTGAAGATCAACCACAGAGGCTGAAGAGAAGCGAGAGAACAGACACCTGTTTCCTCCTCCGTATATCGCCCAAAAAAACCTTTTTGTGTTTTTAACTCTCTGTACCCAGTCCATTTGTTTGTCTCATTCTTCTTTTGTCTCTTATCTGTACAGACTGTATTTTACGGTTGAGCTCCTTACCTGGCCACCAGAAAGAGAATGCAGCTGACAGCCAAGTAGGCCAGAAGCATGAAGAGCCAAACACCCGGCGAGAAGGGATCCAGGAAGGAGAAGTAGCCTGGCCTACGTCCCTGCAAGACAGCAGGC
>VVAS01109339.1:0-11105 GCA_015103295.1 Ptychochromis oligacanthus | reverse complement strand
ACAGGAATTGAGGAAACCAGCTCAGGACCAGGTAGTAAGGGGACCAACTCAAATGTAGCAATCAAATCAGACTCCCTAAATGAAATTACAGGAACCAACTTAGATGTAGAAAGAGGAACTGAGGGAACAAGCCCAGGCTCAGATTCAATAACTAAAAGTGCTGTCTCACCCAGTGAAACAGGAGTTACAGAGGTTAGTTGGGGTCTTGACACAGGGGTAGCTAACACCATCACTGATTAAAGGGGAATGGGTTCAGGTACCTGAGTCCCAGGACTCAGTGAGGTGAGGGTCCAAGCTGGGCCAGCTCTGATGGTTTCTGTGAGCCTGGGATGCTGCATGACAGCAGCACCTCTGCCACATCCAGCGGCTAGGTGTATGAGCTGGGTGGTGGTGGTGGTGAGGAGTGGTGATGACAAGAGCCCCTCTTCCCCGGTGCCCCGGTGTTGCTGACCACCCTGTCAGACACACAGTGTTGAAGACACACATACTGTGGTCTTTCAGTCAGGTAATAATGTAATCCATATAAATATGATGTCGAACATTTTTCTGCAGAATAGCTACTTTTGCTTTTGATACTTTATATACAGTTTTCCAGTAATATAGTTTTATGTGTAGTGAGATCTTTTCATAGTGTTTTATTGCATCTTTTACTAAAGGAATGGTTCTAAAAAAAATTCTCAAGCACTCATCATTGTCAGCCAATGATAATTTTTTTTATATTTTTGGTTTGAACTATAGCAGTAATGCATTTTACATTTCTTTAGGCATGGAGGAGTGCAGGAAGGTGAAGATGTCCATGTAGAGTGCAGCGAGATGCAAAAGGTCATCAGCTTGTATAAAAGAATAAAATAGAGGCAGCACAAAATCATGAAAAGGTGTGTAACTGTGATAGAGGTGACTCACTGCAGCTTCATGATCACAGGGAACCCATAACTTACATGTGCTAATAACATACATTCAACTTACCCTCCCACCCTGATCCATCAAGGCCTTCATGCACGTGTTTTCAATCTTCAAAAAGTTGTTTTTCAGGAACAACTGGAAAAGTTCTTTATTCCAGCCAACAGGTAACTGAGGCTTTTGAGTTTGGGGCAAAGACAGAATAATTTTGTCATCCAGGAAATGCCAATAGCAAGGTAACAGTTAAGACAACACAGAAACAAATTCGTTCCCCTCTTCTTGTTTTTCAGTTTGTACATCCTTGATTCCTTTGCCCTCATTTCCTTGATCCTCTCATTGTATTTTAGTCCCTCCCACCAGAGGAGTGAGCAGAGGAGGCGAGAAAGACATTAAGAGAGAAGGTAAGACAACAAAACAAGACAATCTTGCCTCAGAGCCATTAAAGCAGTGTCAGGAAAACATGATGTTTGGCAAAGCTGTAGCTATCCATTGTTTTGCTACAGCACACTACTACTACATGAGACATATTTTATGATCTCTTATGTTAGCTGGTGGCTGAAAATCCCACAGGAGAAAAATTAGAATCAGCATTTCTAAGAGTGCAATGAGACTGAAAAAAAAGAATGAAAGAAAAGCAGAAGCCCTGGGACATTTTGTTTCTAATAGTGTTTTCAGAAATGTTACTTCATTAAAAGCACCAGTGGAACAACATATTAGATCCTTTCATGTAGTTTAATCTGTAACAATGTAATATAAGTTTTAAAGCCATGTTTCACCTACACTGTGTTTTGAAATCAACATGCTAAACCATAAGTCAACTGTGATAAATGAATTGAAGTATGAAGAGGTAAAAAAAAAAAATAACTTTCACAAAGACAAAAGAAAAAAAAGAAAAAGAAAAGAATTATTTCATCCAGACTTTGTCTACTGTAGTCCTGCAACAGACTGGTAACCTGTCCAGGTTGTACCCTGCAATCTAGATAGGCTCCAGCCTTCTCTTTTTTATCATGCTACAGCTTAGTTTTATGCTATAGAATTTTATAACATACTGTATGTGACTGCTGTGTAACAACCTCAGTGTCTTGAATAAATTATCTGTTACATGTACCCTGTTACTTCTGTGTAGCTTTAAAGAAAAGATTGTTCTAAACCAAAAGAAAACAACTGATGTGTTAAATATATCCGTGAAGTCCAGTGTACTTTCAGACTCTGAGCATGTGTGCTGATGCAAACGTGTGTTGACACATGTGAGTTCTTTCTTCAAATGCTGATGCTGTATAGACGATGTGAAAACTTGACCTGTTTTATTATAAGTGTCTGCTTGCACAACGAAAATTAAAAAAGCACCAGAGACAGTCCATCTTCAAAGTAAAAGTTGCACCTTTTGGACAGAGTATAAAAGAAAGTATAAAATATAAAAGAAAGAAAAAAGTTTGCCATTCAGATTTTTTGGGTGTGTATTTTTAAACTGGGCAAAAATGAAATTACACTAAACTAAATTTTTTATAGACATATAGATAAAGTCATGATATATTTAGTGTGAACAATAAAATTCAGTTCAGTGATCTTATAAATAGAACCTATGAATAAAATAATAACATTAAAATGACACTATGTGATTGCATTGAACTGCCAGATACTGGTGATTTAGGCACCAGTCACTAGAGGGCTTTTTCCCCCCTTTTTTTTTGTGTGGCATTATTGCAAAATAGTTTTCAAACAAAAACTTCAGATTAATTTGATGCTCAGATGGAATATACTTTTGAATAAATTGCTGATATATTATAACTGTTATAACTAAATAATTTATTTTTAATGACAGTCAGAGCACAAAACTTGCTGTGCTCTGGGACTGTTTGGCTTACTTTAGTTTACTGTATTACAAAATGAAAACCTAATGTCAGTCCATAGGGGTGCTATAGAAGCCACATTACAAAGAAATAAAAGTTTTGTGAAATATTTTTTCTGCTGGTAACACATTGCATATACAGTGAGGGTTTAGTTGCTGGACTTGTTGGCTGAGCCCCTGCACTTGGAGGCAAATACTAAGGTCAGAGAGCCAGCAGAGATAATTTTGCTCTCATAAGGTAATTTGTTAATTAAGTGAATACATAGCAAATGAGTGAAATAAAGTTCAGTGCTCTGTTAAGTGATATAAATTCTCATGTCCACATTAACAGCTTCATAAAATAAGTACAGACAATATAAATTTCTTCTGCTGTTATATTAAGTCACAAGTCTTTACATATATCCCTGAATTACAACCCTTATCGCACTCCGGCACTTGCACCCATAGACGATTAGCTGTGTAAAAGTGACAAGATATGAACTGTGTTCAACATTTCAGCAATTTTTCATTTATGTGGTTCAGCTCTTCTTAAATTTTGCTGCAGCCAACACATTTCAAAAGGCACAACTTGCACAGTTGTAAGGTTGCCGTTCATTGTATCACTCCAGCGAAAATGGAAGTCACTGATCACGAGAGAAGAGCATATGTCAGGGTCAAGTTTTTGTGTAGATGATAATCTGAATCTTCTCAGATCCCAAGGCCAATGCAATGAAAGTACTCAGTATGGGCTTTTCCTCCCACCTCTCAGGGCACTGCACAGAATGAATCTGGGGAAATGACCAGTTTATCACCAAGTTCTTTGCAAATATCTTCGATAAATATCTTCAGGTTTTCGCCTTTCTGACTGCATCATTTATGCTTCTGATACATGACTGGAAATGCTGGTCTTCAAACTCAAATGTTGTCGACACAATTGAGAAGCACTTACTTATTTGGCTATCCGTGTCTTTGCATAATCTTCATATGAGTAAATATAGCTCAGATAGTTTCTAAAGCAAATCCAGTAAAACTGAATACTGAAAGGACATTTGTGTGCTGAACTGTTCGCATGTCAGCACTTCATTAATTAAATATATTTAATTAAATAATAATAATATTTAATTAATTTAATTAATTAAGGATCGGTTTGTGAATTCTTTTGCCTTCTTCTGACATTGGTCTTGTGTATGGAACACATCATCAATAATCTTTTCCTTGTTTTTAATCAGACATCTGTAGGGAACATTTTCTTATATGAAATTTTCAAAAAGTCCTCCAATCCAAACTACAATATAAGTCATTTGTTCCTACTCTCAAATATCACCCATATGAGCATTTCCAAAGTTAGTGCCCCTACAGGTGGCAGCAACATGACAGCCTCATGAGATTGTTCATAAATAGCACGTCACCCCTTGTGAATAAAGGAGCAGCCGAAAGTAGCTTTTATATTCTTCTAACACTCATTTGACCCTTGTGTCAGTAACCATTAAAATAAACCTACACAGAATTAACCCGTCAGAATAAAAAACATGAAATGAATACATAACATTACATGACCCTTCATCTATGAACTTAATAAAGGAAATTATGCATTTATAAGTTTGTATGAACCAATGCAGAACCAAATCTAGATAAAGGTATTTTGGTTCCCACATACAAGCCCCTAATTGTGCTCTTAACTAGAGACAATTACTAATATGTAAACATCTGGAGCCAAACGAATTACAGTCTTTCTATGTAACAGTCTTCTTTTCTTCGGTACTTGACGTACCATTTATTTCAACTATTATACTTGCAGGTAGACATTATAACATAGCATATCGATAAAAGGTAGCAGAGGCCCTGCCTCATTCAGCTTCCTGGAGGAGACAAATCTTTGTAATGGGTCTGTCCAGTATGTTGGTCTTGGTCTTCACCCTGACCCGATGAACCAGCCCAAACCTAACTGGCACTATCTGGATGATCTTTCCTGTGACCCAGGAGTTACGTGGAGCTGAGTCGTCGACGATCAGCACGATGTCTCCAATGGCAAAATTGCAAGATGGAAAGGACCACTTGTGGCATTCCTGTAACTCTGGCAGATATTCTCTTGTCCATCGCTTTCAGAATATGTCTGCCATATATTGCATCTGTTTCCACCTTTTGCATGCATAGAGATCCCGTTTATCGAACAATCCAGGGGGTAGAGCTGGCTTGGTCTTGAGGAGCAAGAGGTGATTAGGCGTAAGAGCCTCAAGATCATTTGGATCACTGGATCCAAATCCCTTGTTTATAGGGCGACTGTTGATAATCGCCTCTGCTTTGCATAGCAAGGTGTGTAGACCTTCATCGTCAAGTGTCTGTAGCTTCATGGTGGAGCTCAAGATCTTTCTTACAGACCGAATCAACCTCTCCCAGACTCCTTCATGGTGGGACCCAGTGTGAGGATTGAAAATCCACTGGATGCCACTCTGTTGTAAAGTATTTTCAATTCAACTCTTCAATAGCCTTTCTCAGCTCTCACTCAGCTCCAACAAAGTTTGTCCCATTGTCTCTTCTAGCTATGAAACGGCGAATAGCAGCTGTCTGTATCCAGCGAACATGCTACCTCTAAATGTACAGCACGGATTGCCAGCCATGTAAAACTGACACTGTAACTTTTCATCATACTCCTTCCTCGCTTCACATCAAATGGGCCGAAGTAGTCCAATCCGGTGTTGGTGAATGGAGGTTCGTCTGGCAAGACTCTATTTTGTGGAAGGTCAGCCATCTGTTTTTGCCCTTCAGGTCTATGTGAACGTAGACAGCCCTGGCACTTGGACAAGATTCTCCTAATAGCAGAAATTGCACTAGGGATCCAATACTTGGAGAGCACATGATTGCGACCGCTGTGCCCCAAGCTCTCATGGATCTCTCTAATGATTAACTTTGCAACATGAAGATCGTTGTTCAAGATTGCTGGCCGTTTCAACTCCTCAGGCATAGCAAGTCTGCTAAGTCTTCCTTCTACTCTGAGAACGCTCTCTACGAGGACTGGATTAAGCTTTAAAAGGGTACTGCCCTTTTGAATACTTTAACCCTTTTGAAGTGCAGAGATTTCCTTGGAGAAGGTCTTTCCTTGACAGTAGCAAAGAATCTCGTGCTCTACCTCTACAAGGTTTGCCACTGTGAGCTTACATGAGGTGGCTCTCAAGAGGCTTGCCTTAAAAATTCTCATCTTCTTTGCAATCTCAAGCAGAGACTGAGTAATGTTCAACTCCTTCCTCTTACGACACAAGCTCAGCAAAATGCTTTTAACCTTTAGATTCAATGCAAATGCCATCCTAAAACGAATCCAGGAAGAGAAGTATTCCATGACCTCTACTACTGCATCGGTCTGATTTTCAGCTGCAGTAGCACCGACCACAGTGCTCTTACTTCTAGGTCCTCTGTGGATAGGTCCCCTGAATAATGCAAGTTCTCTGGCTAGTCTTCCATAGGTTTGGTGAGAAAGACCGGCCCCTGTAACCCAGTTTGGTTTTGGATGAATTTCTCTGCCTTGAGTCCCCTCGATGCATAATCTGCAGGGTTCAGCGAGGTATTAACATATCTCCACTGATGTTTCAGAAATCTTTAAAACAGTTTCCACTCGGTTCACTACAAAAGTGCGGAACCTGCTTGTTCTGCTTGCAATTTACTTCAGCACCTTTGTGCTCTCTGTCCAGAAAACTGACTGTTGGAGTTGTAGCTGAAGTTCTGATCTCAAAACTTTATCCATTGGAACAGCAATGGTAGCAGCTGTGAGCTCCATGCATGGAATAGTCACGGGTTTGAGTAGAGCTACCCTGGCTTTCCCCATGACAAATGCACAACACACCTTGTTGCTGCTGTTCCTTTGTAGGATGTGGCTAACAGTTCCATAGCCCTCCTTGCTGGCATCAGAAAAGTGATGCAGTTGGATGAATAGTGCTTCACCGAAACCCGCAGGTTTGAAGCACCTAGGCACACTGAGGTCCACCAACTCAAGAAGCTCCGTCTTCCATGCCGACCACTTACGAGCAAGCTCATCAGGTACTGGAACATCCCAACTTAGCTTCAGTCTGCAGAGCTCCTGCAGGATTCTCTTAGCTGGAAGCACGACAGTTGCCAAGATACACAATGGATCATAAAAAGAACTCACAATGGATAAGATGTTTCTTCTGGTGGGAGCCTTGTCTGGGATGATGACTTTAAACCTGAAGCTGTCAGACTGGGTACACCAGTGAACTCTCAAAGCTCTCTCTATGGGAAGCATATCAAGATCCAAGTCAAGGTCCTTAATTTCTGTTGCCTTCTCCTCTTCGGGGATAGCAGACAGCACAGTTCTATTGTTGCTTACCCACTTGGTGAGTTTAAATCCACCCTTTGCCAATACAGCTCACAAGGTGTGGTACAACAACACTGCCTCTTCCTCTGAGAAGACTGATTTAAGACAGTTGTCCATGTGAAAATTGTATAGCACCGTATCAGCTGCTTGTTTATTGAACTGATCTCTACTGTCTTCTGCACATTTTCTCAGAGTGAAACAAGCACAGCTGGGGGACAAGGCTGCACCAAAAAAATGGACCCCCATCTTGTACTCCTCCATCTCTTCACTGATGTCACCAGATGTCCACCAGTGGAACCGCAGAAGGTCAGAGTCTTCATTTGGCACCTTAACCTGGTGGAACATCGCTTCTACATCCGCCACTTCCTCTTGCCTAAACCTAGTGATGACACCAAGGAGGGTGCTGGTGAGATTCAGACCTTGTAGCAACTGGTCATTCAGAGCTGTGCCCTGGTATGATGCTCCACAGTCGATGACCACTCTGATCCTTTGCTTCTTAGGATGATAAACCCCATGGTGTGACAGGTACCAAACTCTGCCATCGTCATGATTGAGGTCTTTATCGGGTACCTTCACAGCATAGCCCTTCTCAATGACATTCCCCAAGAACGCTGAATAATCTGTATGGAATGTTGGATTCTTCACAAACTTCTGCCTTAACTTCAGGGCAAGCTGCTCCGCTACCTTACGGTTATTGGGCAACTTCATGTCCTTGTGCCTCAGTGGCAAGGCGATACTATAATGTCCCTCCACTAGCCTAGCTGACTGTGAGGCTATGTCAAGGAACTGAAGGACTTATCAAGACATCTCCAACTTCTCCATTTGCTCAGTCTCAGGAAAGTCACTCTTGAATTGCTGACTCCAGAGCTCATTCAGTCTGGTTACTGATATACGGTTAACTGAAACCTGCATCAGCTCACTAGCACTGTGGCCAGTGTCCTCTCAGTGAGGTCCATTTATAGTCCAGCCAAGCCGTGTTTTCACTGCATATGGACCATTGTTTACATTAGGAATGACCTGCCAGGGTTCAATAGCCTTGGGTGTGTTAGTCCCAATAAGAAGTCCTCTCTGCATTTATTGTTGGGAGTAACACTTCCTGCAGGTGAGGATACTTATCGATGTCCTCTTGCAAGGGTATGTTGTCTGTAGTTGCCGGAATGCCCTTCTGGGAATAAGTATCTGGGAGCTCTAGAAATTCATTGCAATCTAAGCTGCTTAACTCCAAGCCAGACACAATGTGACTGTTGACAATTTTTTCCTCAAAAGAGACATGGTGGGGAAAATGCACAAAACTGGCTACCAGTGACCTTATTTTCCGGCCTTGACTTGGTATTCACTTCTTGATTACTAGTGAAAGTTGCAGCTGTGGTGAAGCCTCTTTTTTTACCACTTTTATATAACCTCTTGTCCACTAAACCTTTGGCTTGGTTCTTTGAGGTACAGTCCTTTATGTCACCAAAAACTGGGTGGAAGGTTTCCTTAGCTTGCTTGTTAATAAAGTCCATAAGGTCATGGAATTTAGCTCTGCAACTTTCCTTTTCTTGAATACCACATACTACACTTTTCCACCTGTCTCTCAATTTGTATGGGAGCTTGGCCATGATGGCACGCATGTTGGCCACACTGTCCAACTCCTCCATATACTCCATATCAGTCATAGCATTACGACATCCTGTGAGATAGAGGTCAAACGAATGTAGCGCTTCTCCGTCGTCAGACTTGATAGTAGGCCAGCTCAGGGCCTTGCTGATAGATGCCACTGATATCTTGTAAGTCTTTCAGAAATGTTCTTCCATTAGTTTCTTAGCCTCACGATAGCCACACTCGGGTTCCATATGAAGACAGCTCCTTATCAGCTCCCTGGGTTGTCCGCTGGTGTATTGCTCCATATAGTTAAGTCGGTCTTGAGCGCTCTCTATCTTGTCCTCTACTCCGTGTTCAAATGTCCTGATGAACAGATGATATTCTAGGGAATCTCCCTTGAACACAGGAATTATCTGCGGAGGTAGAGTAGCCAGTCTCTGCTGCTTAGTTAGCATTTCCGTAACACCTTGTAAAGTTTCCAAAATCTCTGTTTACTGCTGAGTAGCTGTAGCATTCACCTTGGGTTGAATGTTATTACTCTGTGCTTGGCTATTTGCAAGCAAGGGATTCTTAGGTTGTCTGTGAAGTAATGAATCTACAGATTTGTTCGAACCCACGTAGGCGTTCATTCCATCACGAATGGATGCTCTGGATGAGATACGAAGCCCTTCAAACTCATTCAGTATTTTAATCTTAGCATCAGATATCGCTAAAGCAGTTTGTATCTCTAGCTCTTCTCTTTCTCTTTTTACCTTAGCTTCCTTTTCCTCTAATATTTGTCTCTGCTTTAAGGCTAATGCTTTGGCTAACAGTGTAGCTCTCTCTAATTCTGCCTTTAAACGAGTAGACGAAGCAGCAGATGATGCACGAGAAGACTGCACTGAAGCATGCTTAGATGATGAGAAAGATGCATTAGATACACTATCTGATGGTTTCACCTCTTCATTGCATTTTGCAGCTTCATCAATGCGTCGATGAGCCTCCTCAATCCAAGCCATAATCTTTTCTGCAAAATCCCTAAAGGAATCAGCCTTGGGTTCAAACCAGTTCGTTTGATCTTTGTTCATTTCTTTTTATGAACCAATGGAGAACCAAATCTAGATAAAGGCATTTTGGCTCCCACACCAATCTTGATGAAACTTTGCATAAACATTGCCTAGGGCACTGTGAATGCCAACATCTATATGGCTATACAAATCCCACAATTGTATATATTTGTACATTTGACAGTTCAACTGAGCACCGAACGGCGACCTTATGACTGCGTTCACCGTGCGCACGTGCCTGTATGACACACAGAGAATGTATATACATATACATACTAAAATGAAAATCCGTGAAACGTTTTATGTAATCACAATTAAGAAAAAGTAATTCTGATTTTCTTCACAGTTATTATTTATTAACCAAAACACCAAAGCAAAGAGCTGCGTGTAGTGTGGGGATTTGCTAGTATACATAATAAAATGTGATGCAGCACACAAAAAGCCGGCCAAAGATGCAGACCGAGAATCCTGGCTGCGCACAAAAACAGCCAAGCAATGAACAACAACCGGACTTTCAATATTTCCAATGTTTGTTCTCTTAACTTCACTGTCTACAAATATCTCTCAAAACTTTGTCAGAATTTTTTTTTTTGTTGAACACTTTTTGATGCATAAACTGCAAATAAACAAGACACTAGTTTGCCCTAAATCCTCGTCCAGCAAACCTCTCGGCTGTGAGGGGAAAACCCCGCTCAATGCAACTACATACACCTGGGGGTTCAACTTCACGCTTTCTAGTAAACCTAGTGGAGTTTTTATCAGGAATTTAATCATTTACCACATGCTGCAAGTGATTATTTATGTATTTGCATCATTACTAAACCACAATAATTCAAAGAACAAACACAGTTTGACATCTCCAAGTTTAAACTTCATAGAAAATAAAAAAAGGTAGATTAATTAAATCTGTTTTTTTGCATGTTAATCTAGAAGTTTTGAAATTTTAGGAAACGTAAAAAAGTGAAAAATTAAACTTTTAGTCTTTAGTTGGGTTTTCACATGTTGCATCACAAATAGTAATATATTTGAAGTGGGAGTAGGGACACTAAAAGGGCACACGTTTTGTTATCATTTGGTAATTGCAAATACAGCACCTTTAAGAGAATGAATGAAGGAAATAAAGTCACAAAATTCAGCATTTGTTCATAAAAAATAACATTTGCTTTATGGCTCATGCAAGACTAATCTGAAAGTTGGTGGGAATGCTGGACTCAGGATGTTTCTCCCTTTGGACCAAATTTTAAGTCATGCGGTAAAATCAGTGAATAAATCATTTCCTTAGCTGCTTTAGTTATGTTAGCTGTTGTGACTTTTGTTACATAACTGCAGCATTTATCTTATTGCATTTTTAGGTTTTTATAAACCTCTCCATGTGGAACTATATTTGTAGTACACACACTAAAATGCTGCATGGTAATTTTTA
>VVAS01109332.1:0-10656 GCA_015103295.1 Ptychochromis oligacanthus | reverse complement strand
TGGCTCCAGGAAGAGGCATTTGGAGAGAAGAAGGGAGGAGGGATGTCAATAAAACGTGACTGCACAGGGAGGAGGGGACTGTAGGACAGGATGAGAAGAGCAGTACAGGAATATAAAGAAACAGTGACAAGTTGAAGGAAAACAAATGTCCTTTATATGTTATTTTTAGTTGCAATTGCTCAGTAATTTTAGAAAAACTTGATAGATTGATAATAATCAGTTTATACATAGAATACAAACACCATATGTGTCTTCTTTGCTCAAAATTGGGCTTGCTTATGATGTTTTCAGCAGCCCATTTTATCTGAACACATGACCCATTTTACCTGATCACAGCCTGGTGGGCACAGCAGGAGGCATGTGACAGTTAACCACCTATAAAACATGAAAAAAGCCTACTGTCAACAGAGAACAACAGAGAAATGTTTCAGAAAACCTAACTTCTGGGGTTTTAAATATATCCTGCTAATGAATGTAGACTTAAAAAAAAAAAAAAAAAAACTGGCCCTCTTTACCTAACTCCACCTCAAAAGCATCAACACTTTTAATTATAAAACAGAGATAAACTATAAAAACAGATGAATTTCTAAAGTTTTCTTCAGCTGATGAACCTTATGCTGTCATTTCTGGTAATTAAAATACTCTAATGAGCGTTTCTGGGATCACCCAAACAATGAATGGGAAGTGTCTGCGCGGCTTTTTTTGAGGCATTATTTACTTTTTTGGCCAAATGTTATATAAACAGGGATAGCCCATTATTTGGATAACAATGAAAGAAAGCTTTTTGCGTTAAGGGAGGAGCAGTTTGTGTAGTCATCACTGAAACAATGCAACTTTATTTTCAAAGTCATCAATAAAAAAATCAAACGGCATCAGTTTTTAGAAACACCTACCGGATAAGTGCACAAGAGATCCACAAAAGAGCTTCGTTTCCAATTAATGGGCAATAGACGGACCTATGGGCCAAACCGCGAGGACCCTGTGAGGGGCTATGCGGATGCCGCTATGGAGTTTCCCAGTGAGTTATGGGCATGCCTTCATGTTTTTTTTTTCTCTGTACACTGGCTTTAGTAGATACTCTATTTTCACTCTTTACGCAATGAGGCACTGCATGGTGGGTTGATGTTTAATGTCACCGCGGTACGTAGAAAGGCGCGTAGTCATTCTTGCGGGCTATCACGTTATCACTATATCCTTGGGGGGAGGTAAATAAAAGGTTTTGCCAAAGCACAGCGGTGATGCAAAGTGTGGAAGGTGACTGCACAGACCTATTTTTTTTACACGGACCTGCATGCCGGCCGTACTAGCGCAGAGACCAGCGCACTTGGCTGCGTGTTGGACCTGTTGGATTTAACTTGAGCCGTGACGCTTGCGCATGTTTAATTTTTGCACAATGTGTTTAAAAGATGCCGCACCTGTTTGCGAATGTTGCACAAAACAGGTAGAGGTAAGAGCGCATGTGAGATTTGTATTCTGATGCCTGAGTGTGTGTGCAGGACTTGCATGCCCTTTATGCTGGGCATTTTTGAACACGCTCATCACGCTGATGATGTATGGATGCTTGCATTTATAACCTAACTTATACGTAAGAATATTGGTTCTGGGTATTAGGATTTCAGCTATCTCTGGAGGTGCTGCTACTTTTACCTGTTTTCCTATAGGATATCCTCTGATTTGTGACAAACTACATGTGCTACAGGATTGTAAATTTTTTTTTTTTCTAGCAGCAGTTAACAGACAGATTTTGTATTTTACTTCCTATACCACAGCTTTACATTCAGATATGCTGTAAAACTAATTCACTCAGCAGCCCTTGACTATTTTAGATATTAAAATTTAAAAAATAAAATAAAGCCAAATTGCTATTAGGTGGTGGAACTAGTGTATAATGGGGTGAACAGGCATCACTGTGTGTTTTTGAGGCTGCCGATGAAGCAGCTGTTACTGTAAATCACTGCTCTATGTGAGATGCTGAGTATTGACCAGCATTTTTTTTTTTTTTTATCTTGTTCAATGGGAAAATACCTCTCAAGTGTGTTTCTCTAACATGACACAGCACACTGGAAAATTTTCAAACGTGAAAGCTGAATCTGCAGTTTCTGGCTCAGTCATCGCATACTTAAGTCAGCAGAAAAGAGCAAAGGGTTATCAAAGGGTGACAGCTATAAGGGATTCCAGCAGAACAGGAAATTATGTCAGACTCGTGTCATCTGATAGCTACCTATTTACAACTCTGCACTTTATCGTGTGGAAGACCTGCTGAACGTAGAAGATTGCAAAGCATTCAAAACCAACCATTCCATCGATGACCTGTGCTTTAAATAGGACCTCCTTATCAGCCCTCTGTGCCATTTAACCACTAGTGCCACACCAACTGGTGTATTTAAATTGCTAAGCTGTTTCTGTGTGTGTTTCATGGGAGTTAGATAAAATAGCACACGTCAAAGGTGCCACCTTAAGTGAGCACCAACCCACGCTTCCAAAGCATCTGTCACATACCTGGCCTGAAGTTTGCCATTATCCAAAGTACTGCCACTTGTGGGCTGCTGATTTCAATTTAAAATAGCAACACGGTTTTGGCAGCTCATGCTGGCTGACAAAGCTGTCAACGTTGAGTCTGGCCGCAGTCCTGGGCCGCAAATTCCACCACCATGGTGAGAAAGTCGAGAGTGGATGCGTGTGTGTACACTTTTTAGATTGATGAATTCTCACGTAGGCAGTGGTGGAGTTGAAAAGGTCACCGATAACCCTGAAGCTGAGTCCCACACACGAACAAATGCCGGAGCATATGAAAAAAAAAGATATCATTCGTTATTTTGAGCAGACATCAGTTTGCCTCTCAAACTGCGATAGACATTGGTATATGTTTGTTTTATCGTGCACGGATGATAAGTATACTCTGGACCAGAGTGTTGAGCTGAAGTTTAGATTTGTTTGAATGATGAAGCCAAAAGAGTTGTATAAACTTAGTGTCAGTGGGGGAGAAAAAGGCCACATTAACAAAGCTTTAAAGTTTGTGATGTACAAATCTACAGATAATACTCTGACTAAGTAAACGGCTACTTAACAGCCAAATAAAGTAGCCAGTGCAGTAGAATTAATTTTGTGCAAAATACTTTTACATTTTCCTGTCATGCTTATGAGTAATTTTTTTCAGTCCCTGAATTAATCGTAGGAAATGCATGTGCATAATTACTAGTGAATGTCACCTATAAGATGACGGTGTTTGAATGCATGCATTGGTGTATGTGTTTAGATTTACTAGACTCCAAGCCTACAGGGGTTACAAGCACTTGTTCAGGGGAACAAGCAGGCTGCAGTAGTGTCACTCTGTACACAGAGTTTATATCAAGTTTCTGTTAGACAGGGAGGATGGTATGAGACAGATGTGCAGTTTTATAGAAACAGATGTCAATCACCATGTCTCTGTCAATAAAGAAAAGAGGGGTCATGGAGATTAAGCTGATTATGCTACTGACCTCTTCTTGATGTTTTTTGTCATATTATCAATTCAAAAATTATTGATCTAATTTTAGGAGCCACCTCAGTTTGTGCTAAGTAATAGAGAGTCTGAGAACTTAATGTGACCTGTATCTGCCCCATGTGCCTGGGAAAATAACCTGTATTTTGTGTCATGCTTTTGCGTCACACATCCAGGCTGCTGTGAAAGGGCGCATTCAGCATGTGGCACAGAGGAACAAAGCTGATGTCCGCATGACCCACAAGATTCCCAAGTGTATCCTTAGAGTTCAGAATGTGGTATGATTTCAAAGAATATGAGAAGTTTCTTTTATGCTTGCGAGAAAAACTTAGAAGTACCGTCTACAGTTCAGAATAAGGCTGACTAATGTCCCAGCGGTAGAAATACTCTGTAATAGTAAGGATTAGACAGTCATTCCTGCACTGTCATGGTCTCTGCAGGTTTCTGTTCATAATGCAGGACATCACATGGTTTCATGTGCTGAATCATGCTATCATGATGGTTTTAGATGATTCAGCTGTATCTTTGTAATGAATCTAATGCATAAGACTGAGCAGCTGCGTCAGTCGTAATAAACGAAAGCAAAGCACAGTATTCCTAGAAAAGCTCTGGCCTCACAGATTCTCATATTTCACAGTTCACAGGACAGCAGTGCTGTGAATTAAGTAATTGTTGACAAATGAACTTAAAAATCATATGCATTACTTGAGAAGCTCTATACAGGGCTATATTGCTTGTATATTGCTTTGTGATGATGTTCAGTATTCTAAATTTGAATGCACTTTCTTTTAGCTGAAGCCTCTTCTTTCTTTTCATTAAAAATCATCCAGAATTTTGAGAACTTGGTAGAATGAATCATATTTTTATGATGAGAAATGTTCATTTCTGAAGGTCACCTGGCTCTGCAGGAACATGTTCTAAAATCACAGAGGGGCTCTAAGTGAGGATGACTCGGTCTGATCTGGTTCTGTTAGGCTGTGGGGGACATTTTGCTTGCATAGTTTGGGTCCACTTGTCCCATCAGAGGAATGGATCTCTGCAGAGCAGGTCAAAGTTGTTCAGAGTGGCCACCTTTATCCTATGATGAAGCATTTCAGTCCTTGGGGAATGGTCTCTTTCATGATGTCAGTGCCTCCATCCATGGGGAATGAGGGCTCACTAAATGGTTTGAGTCTGAAACCCAGTTGAACACCTATGGGAGAGTTTGGACTGACGTGTTAGATGGCACTCTCCACCACTATAATGAAAACATCAAATGAGGGAATATCTTTTGGTAGATTAATGTTCCATCCTTCCAGTAGAGTTACAGACAGTTGCAGTTGTCCCTCAAAGTTGCCAAGAAGCACTGAAGTACAACACCTTACTTAGATACTTTATTTTGTTTTTTCCTGTATTTCAGGTGTATCTGAGCTGTACCTGAGCTACTGTTGTGAGACTATTTAAAACATTTCCTCAGATTCATTTGCTTCTTGGTAATGTTTCCTACATTTGCTTGCTGTTGGCATCATTGCCCCTACTTTATGGTTTGTCTGGTTAATCTATTATATGTTGTAGATTGCTTTATATTTTGTATAGGTCTGGGTTTATGTTTGTGTTTGCTCATACTGGTTAGATTGGTGTTCAAAAACATCCAGAGACGCATCTTGGCACTGTACCCTTAAATAAAAGTCTGTTGAAGTGATACAGAGGAAAATGGTCAAAGCCTGACCTAAAAACAAGCAGATAAGTGAAACAAATGGAAAATCACCAGCTTCAAAGCTATTTCCCAAAGAAATGACCTGTGAATTCAGTGTGAGGTAGGCCTTTTAAATGTTAGTGAAGGAATGCTTAACTTGAATGGAAGAGACTAAAAACCCTTCTAAATGCCCCTAAAGCTGCATTTTAATAACGAATGAGACTAAAGGTCATTGATGTGCCTTATATTGGTCTGTTATCATGTACAACAACTTCTAGTCCTTCTAGAAGCAAGTCTTGCCACTCAGGAGCCATCTTGAAATGCTGTCAAGATTTATTTCACTGCAATATAAAAACTGCAGGCACAAAATCAGGAGGCAAAACTGATAAAAATGCTTAAAAAGTTTGTTGACTGTGCCCCAAAATAAGGTTTTAAAATCATTTTTTCCCATGGAGATTACACTTCTACCACCATCTTTGTTGTTGTAGATTGTAATTTAGGATTCTTTGAGTGCCAAGTCTCTGTCTTATAATGTGTCTGTTATATATTAAGCTGGACTCAAAATGCCTACAGTTCAAAAGGTTCCCACATTTTCTCTCACAGCTGCTGCTGACTTGCAGTTGCAATTGCAATGCACCAAATTTTTATTTGTTTTTGTTTTTATTTTGAGTTCCTTAGGGATGCACTTGTTTTCAGTATCTGTGGGATACTGGCCAAAATCACTGGCTGGATATACTGTATAGAGGGCAGAAAAGAGTCTGATATAATCCATTAGTCTAATGCATTAAAAACTTAGATACTGTATGTGTCCAGACAGATGTGTTATTAGCAGCTTAGTTGTTAATGAAAAGGAAAAACGTGGTGTCAGCTCAGGAGATACTCAAGGTTGCAGTATCAGTACTGGTACTGGACATGTGAAGTGGTATCAAACCTTCTCCAGTCTTTGATGAAATGTGTTTGTGTGTCTGTTGTGTCTGTGATAGCAGGACTGCTTGCCTTGCTGTTGCTAGTGTTGGACTGGACCCAGCCAGGCTTGCCGTCCCCACTGAGGCCAATTTGTGACCTGAGGGTCCTGAACCATTTCATACAGGAAGCACGAGACGCAGAAGTGGCTATGGTGAGAGGAAAATGTATGCATGCACTGAGACCTGAGAGCAGCTGAAGGTTGCTTTAGGTTGTACCCTAAAGACTCTTTGCTGAGGTCCTTGTTACGCTCTCTCTTTTTTTTTTGTAGAAGTCATGTAGAGAAGGATGTGGCCTGTCACAGTCTGTCACCGTCCCCCAAACCACAGTAGACTTTGATGTGTGGGAGAAGAAAAATGTAAGTAACCACTGAAAACAGCTGAATGTTTAGATTTAAATCAGAGCTGTAGGGGGAGCTGTACTTCTTTAACCTTCTGCACAGTCTTTAACTGTCGCCCTCTGTTTATTTTTTTGGGGAAGGCAATGGAGCAAGCCCAGGAGGTGCAGACTGGCTTATGGCTTTTACAACAGGCCCTCAGCTCACTACAGACATCAGTCACCAACACAGCAATGCACAGTCACATAGACAACACCATCAGAAACCTGCTCAGCATCAACGCTGTGCTGCGCAGCCTCAACATCCAGGTGAGTTAGAGCAACTTCACCAGGTACAAATTCAAGAATAATGGGTCAGCAGCTGCCCAGCAAACATTGTGTACATGGACAAATGGCCATGGTCAGGTGCCAAATTCTGCAGTATGGTTATGAGGTTGACTGCCAAAGGTGATCTTGTTTCCACTTCCGATAGCGGTCCAGTCAGACCGTCTCTTATGAGCAGTATAAGCCTGTGGTCGTGGATTTTGGAAGCAACCAGCTAACTCAGCAGGATAAAGCATGGTGGTGGAAAAGATTAGAAAATCTAATGGGAAAATCATTGTGGCGTGTTTTATTGTTCCCATTGCTATAATATTTGTTTGGGTTTATTTAAATACAAAAAATACATTTAACCATGTCGTAACATCTCTAATGGATGTTCATACAATGCTGTGTTTATTTGGAGCCTTTAGTAGCATAAATCATATTTAAAAAAATTATGAATAAACCCACACTTTGTACAGATGTATTGTACTGTGAAGTGATAATTTAAACCTTTTGAAGGATGGAAGTTTGTCATGTAGATGTTATTTGCATTTATGTTATACAAATGGTTCTAGTTCAGATATCTGTGCTCCTTTTTCTTGTCAGGCTCGCCCATTAAAGGTAAGTCTGCTTGCCTGACATTTATTTGCTTTTGAGTGATAAATATTGGGTTTTGACATTTTGATCTACTTTGGTTGTTTCTCAACAAAGGCAGTTAAACACTTTTATGTACCTAACACAGGTTCGTATTTTGGACTGTGCTGGATGGGTGGATATGCATGTAGACAGTTTATTGAAGTATTTAATCAAGTAAGTGTATGTCTCCCTAAATTCTGTATATTTGAGGCCAAAATTGAGCTAAATAATTGGAGCCAGTGTATTTTGCTTTCTAAGATAAAATTGCCTTATTTGATCTCGAGTGTCTCGAAAGAGTGGCTCTTTCTTTGGCAATAGACAAACAGAGGGCTGTCATGGGACATTCTGAGCTTAACGCTACAAATGCCGTGGGCACTGAAGCTGGTGTAGTTGTGACAACACAACCTTTGAAATGAGTCAGGTCCAAGCTGAGGCCTGAAGGATAGACAAACTCTGTGTCTGTGTCATGACTGAGGGGTCCCATCATGTTTCTTTGTATTCTCTTACAGGAATTTACCCCACCAGCTAATGCAGCAAGCCTTGAAGGAACATGGAGGGTGTCCTCAGCAACAGATTTGCTTCAGGTTCACGTCAACTTCCTGCGAGGCAAAGTGCACCTCCTTCTTTCGGGTGCACAGGCTTGCCAGCCAGATGTCAGCTGATTTACCCGTCGCCCTACCTTGGGCGATAATTTGTGTTTCCAAAGGCAAGAGGAGAAATGTGACACTGGTTAACCTGCACGCTGCTGGAATTGGTGTGGAACGAGAAAGACAACAGTCCTCACATACAGAGGAGGAGCTGAAAGGAAAGGACTGTCTCAGCAACGCTTTGGATGGACAGGAGATGAACGCACCTCGGAATGTAGATGTGACTCATGGACACGGTGACAAAGACCAAAGCGATGCTTTTTGGAAGCACTGCTCCGATAGCCGTTCTACTGGCACTCTCTTGCACTTTGTGTGTGAATGTACTTATGTGTGGGTGAGTTAAGACTGAATGTTTCAATGTGCATGTAGCCTGTGTGTGTCTGTTTTCAGTGAGTTTGACCCTTACACTCATCTCTTTAGAGGGAAACACCCAGTAAATACTGACTACACCTGGGCATCAATTTCCAATACTAGAGGCAGAAACTAACGAGGCCTCCCTCTCATGCTTTCAACATTTTCAGCTCTGCCTCACAGAAACATTAGTCTCTTAGATTTTTCAGTGAATATTTTAATATATTTTTGAGTAATTATTTATACAGATTTTTCTACTTTAAGCTCAATTTTTAGGCTTAGTGTCAGGTCTAACATGGTAGTTGGGCTCTTTGTCATGTTTTCTTGTGTAACTGAACACATTTGCAAAGGTGTTTGCTCACATCATTTGCAATGGCACGCTGCTCTTTCATTTTTTCTTTAAAAAAATAATTGTATGTACCTGACTGGCTGTTTGACACTGCATGTCCTTTCCAAATAACAAACGCTTACAGAGCTGATGCTGATGCTCAGTGAGGGAGTGAGAGGTCAGCGAGGAGGGTTACATGAGAACTGTGAAGCTGCTTCGTCATTCTCTTTGTTGTTGTTTTTGCCCGACCTACACTCAACCAGTCTCTACACGCTGATAGCCAGACTGTCTGGAAAAATTTACAATTTACATCCTGTGGGGCTGTAATTGCAAATAGTTTTCCAGAAGCTGACGCTACACTGTCTCCTCCCTCCCTCTATTGTTCGTCATCGAACCTCAGCCAGGCAATCAGTGAGCCCTGGGAACTTGAGGCTTTCTGTAAAATGGATGCTCAACTATTTCAGATTAGTTAAGTGTTCTTCCTTGTTTTTTCCCGTATTTTTATATCTTGTTGTGCAAGTGCGAGATGTTTTTAAGGATGTTTGTATGTTTTCTTTCCTGTTTTTTGTGTTGTTTTGTCGCATCACTGTATGATTCCGTATTTAAATACAAAATGTTGTTCTCGGATAAAGAAGGATGGATGGAAACACAACATGGGGAAGTCTGCGCATCTCATTCATTGTTTTTTGCCTTTTTTCCCTCCTAGTGGGGTGAACAAGTACGCATGTGCGGTTTAGATGCTGAGTACAAGCTGTCATAGAGAACTTTCTGGTTTTACATACATCAAATTTTCCAGCCACTGATGTAGAGATGATAGGTAAAGAAAGATACATTCCAGCAAGTTTTTATTTTTGCCAAGATTTCAAATATACCCTCTTCCATTATATGCATTTTGAGCAAAATAAAAATCAGCAGCAGTTCAGTGACATGAAACCACAGTTAGATTTTACGTCTCAGTGACCCTCTGCTGAACCCACACTGTAAACAATTTGACAATACACTGTTGTGACATGGAGCCATAGAAAAGAGGCTGCAGAGTAACAACTTCCTGGCATGTTTATTGTAGCCAACTACTGACATCTAGTGGACATTTACAACAACAACACTTGACTGAAATACAAACTCAGGATTCCTCTGCTGTTTTCTTATTGGCATCTTTAAAACCTGAACACAAAAAAACATTAAATACATACAAACATTTGGCACAGCCACATTTATGTGTATAAATTATAGTGCACACCAGTGTAGCTCCAAAGCATGCAACTGAAAAGTATATATAATACATGAGCCCATTTATGAAAACACTGTCTGCGCCCTTCTGCAGTCTTCTGTTGTGACGGATCTCCACACAAACACACACAATGTTTTGTGGTGTACTGGTTAATGAGGAAACAAACAGGACATGAGGGCTAATGGAGAATCTCAGCCTGACCCACAGGAAACACCTCCCGTTTTGGTCACTGAGCATCAGGGTAGAACACCTTTATGTGAATGGCCGAGTTGTTACGAGTACGCGTCATGGGCTCTCCAGCCTCATCCGGATCTTCAGGCTCCAGGTCGTCCACGAGCTCCACCGTGGAGGTGTTGGCTGCCAGCTGCAGCGCCCCCTGACTGCTGGCCTGCAGCTGAAGGGCAATGTTAATAGCCCGGTTGATGGCCAGGCCCAAGCCGTGCACACAGATCTCTCTGTGACCCCCACCTTCCAGAAGCTTCTGACAGCGCGCCAGCTGAGCCCGGAAATCAGTCTTCATGTTGACGTAGACGTCATTGCGTCTTTTCGGGAGCTTCCGGGGGAGGCGCTTTCTTAGGGTGTACTCGACTGGGTCCATCTCTACAGCCGGTGAGCTGGAGTCGGTGTGCGCTGGCCCTGTCTGAGGGACGGAGGACATACTGGGGTTGCGCGGCTCCGTCATGTTTATTTTTGTGCCAGTGGATC
>VVAS01109326.1:12718-23428 GCA_015103295.1 Ptychochromis oligacanthus | reverse complement strand
GGAGTCCTACTGGTTGGGGAGGCAGAGGAGGGAGGGGGGTATTCTTGTTTGAGATGGTCTTGGTCTCCAACGGCCTCCTGCTAGGTGCAGGAGGTGGGGGAGGGGGAGCCGCTGGGTGCACTGGGAGAGGAGGAGAGAACAAGAGTGAAGAAAGCCCTGAGCACGGTCTGCAGGCGCCACCTCTTCCTGTCAGAGGGTCAGCCTGAACGCTGCATACAGTGAAGTTTTTCTTATTGCAGCAGGAAAACAGAAGCACTTTCTGTAGGTTTTCTGGTCATTCTCAGGACAGCGACAAGGTGACAAAATAAACTGACACAAAATGACTCAAGAAGAACAAACTACGACAGACACACAAAAACAGCAACAAAAACACTCAATATACTAAAAGGGGAAGTAAAATTACTACAAAAACATGTAAACGAGAAACGGGAGCGCTCATCCAGTGAAAACAGCTGAAGTGATGTCGTAGTGTGGCGTTGACAGGAAGTCCCACTCACCGTACATGGAAGAGTTCCTCTCAGGCGTTTGAGGGTTGGGGGGGTCGGAGGACGACCGCTGTCTTCCTACTGAGTCCATGGTGGGACCTTTACCGACACCTGATCCTGCACGGACAGAATCAGATCACACAGCTTAGCATCATTTCCGGAGTATCAGAGAATCTAAAGTACAGAGCTGACATCAGCCCCGAGTCCGAGAGCATGCGACGCCTTCGTTTTAAAACAGGCAATAAAAAGCAGAGAAGGCGGGTCCCTGACGTCCTCTGACCTTTGTTTGGTCCTCTGGGAGGCAGCGGGGGTGTCGGGCCCAGTGGCGGCAGGTTGATGTCCAGCATGGTGCCGTAGGTCTCGTTGCTGATAATGGTGCTGGGGATCGAAGGCCTCTGTTTGTCCCGCGCCAGGAAGGCGGCATCCCGTGCCAACGCTGCCAGGTTGGGCTGCCCGGGGCCGCTGCCAGGCATGAAGCAGCTGACCGGGCGCTCCTCCCGCCGGTTCGGGATGGGCTGCAGGCCGCACAGGAAACACACAGAAAACACATAGTTACGCATCCTGAACGCCAACACGAAGCATAACATCACATGACACCGGCTGACCTTGTCCTCCATCTCGTCATCACTCTCGTCCAGGTCCTCGTTTTGGAGACGCCACTCGTACTCGACATGAACGTGGACGTTGAACTTTCCAGTCTGGGCCTGAGTGAGCTGGAAAACAGCAACGCATCAGTCAAACTTTATTTGTACAGACACATGACAGCACATCAACTGGAAGGGGAACTACCATCAACAACTTAGATAACTTTACATGTTTATTATTGCTTAGCTTTCTTTTAAGTAAATCTAATCTGCATTTCTACATTTTCTGTCATATTTATAATGTTACAGTGTGGGACATTACTATGGGGCAAACATACAGTTTCCATCCACTCATCATGGGCATGAATGTCATGGTAATTTTTGGCTCTTAATGATTTCTTTGAACTGTTCTTTTTCCAGGTGGAATGATTGTACAGCAAACATCTTTAATGACTTTAAAAAACAAGAACTGGGTGCACAACTTTGAAGTTATTTTGGATTTTCTCTAATCCACACAGGGTCAAAATTATACATACAGACTCAAATATATACATACACCCCCACTAACATTTGGTTAAATGTCCCTTAGCAAGTTGCACCTCGACCAGATGCTTTTGGTAGCCATCAACAAGCTTCTGACAATTCTGGCTGGATATTTGACCACTCTTCTTCACAGAATTGGTAGAGTTCATTCAAATTGGTTGGTTTCCTGGCACGGACCCGGTTTTTAAGTATAGTCCACAAATTTTCAATAGTGTTGAGGTCGGGGCTTTGGGAAGGCCATTCCAGAAGCTTAAAGTTCGCCTGCTGTATCCATTCCAAAACCAGTTTTGATGTGTGTTTGGGATCATTGTCCTGTTGGAACACTCAGTTGTACCCAACTTTCAACCGTCTAGCTGCTGATTTGAGGTGAAGTTGAAGAATTTGGACGTAGTCCTCCTTCTTCATTATTTCATCCACTTTGTGCAACGTTATCAGTACCACTGGCAGCAAAACAGCACCAGAGCATGATGCTACCACCACCATGCTCGACAGTTGGTACAGTGTTCTTAGGTTTAAAGCCTCAACTTTATTCCTCCAAACATCCGTCTTATCATTGTGGCCAAATAGCTCAATCTTCGCCTTGTCTGACCATAAAACTTGTCTCCAGAAGGCATTTGACTTGTCCATGTGGGCAGCTGCAAATTTCAGTCAAGCTTGAAGGTGTTGATCTTGGAGTTGAGGCTTCTTTCTTGGTCGGCACCCTCTCAGTCCATGGCGATGTAAAACTCGCTTCACTGTGGACGGTGACGCTGATCTTCCAGCAGTTTCCAGTTTCCTCTCGTCTGAGGGTGCCAGTTTGGGTCTTCTTCCAGACCTTGGCAAAGTGGTGGCACATTAACTTGTACTTATATACAGTTGTTTGAACTGATGATCATGGAATCTGCAGTTGTTTAGAAATGGCTCCAAGAGACGTTCCCAACTTGTGTAAATCTACAATTCTCCTTCTTAGATCTTCACGGAGTTCCTTGGACTTTCCCGTTGTTCTGAGCATTGGTCAATCCAATGACTGCTGTCAAACAAATCCTTTTGATGCTGGCAAAGAGAAACTACCAGTTGGAGTCAGTCTTGATCACTAACAGGAAGTTAAGAGGCCTTGGCCTTGTCATGTTAAAAGACACTGTAGAACCTTCAGCTCTACTTATTAAAAGATTTAAGTGAATGCATGTATATATTTGAGCCTGTGTGGATTAAAGAAAATCCAAAATAAATTCAAACTTGTGCACCCAATTCTTATTTTTTTTAAGTCATTAAAGATGTATGATGTGCAATCATTCCACCCTGGAAAAAGAACAGTTAAAAGAAATCATTAAAAGCCCAAAAGTACCATGGACCAGCACATCGACAGTACAGTTCAAACACTGGGTGCTGCCCCTCGGCAGGCTTCCAGAAATTGGCCAGTCAGAACAAAGTGGACTTTTATGGAAGGGGGCCTTAAAGACACAGGAGCTGAAATGACTTGTTTCAGAAAGAGGATGGAAGGAACTGCCCAGTATATAATAAGCAAATCATTCAAAGCTGCTCTATAGGACTCCAGGAATAAAAATCTGAAGTTGGAAATGAGCAGAATAGGTCCACTTTAAAACACACCTGTAACATTTGAAGCAGCAGCTTCTGCGCTAACGAGACCACTGAGCTTTTCTCAGGCACATGAAACCTCAAGTATTAAATTATATTCACTGCACAAAGCAGTGAAGTCTTACCAGCTCTTCACACTCAGTGTGTCGCAGACGTCTTGCGACGTCCAGCGGCGTTTCTCCAGCTTCGTTTGCTGTGGAGACAAATTCAGTCATTCAAACAGACGACATACATTCTGTGAAATATGGCCGTGCATTACTTCACCCACAAGAAAAGAACTGGAAGCAATATACTATCTAATTATGAGCTCCACATCTCTTCTAATCTTTGATTATACCACATTAATACTTCAGCTGCCAAAAAGTTATCACTTCTTTAGATACAGTAAGAACTGCGTTTTTCTGTCATTGATGGCACCCCCTGATTCGTACCAGCTAATAGGATTGATCTTTGAATGGAGTTTGGTGTAGAGCATATTAGGTGACAAAAATAAGGAAATATATCAATAGTCATTATCAGTGTTCACTTGCACACAAACTGATGTTAAATTAGCACATATTTGAATATAGTTTGGTCTTTTAAAGGACGGCACTGGTATGTATTTATAACCAGTAAGCACAAACTGGGATTGGTGGCTGATACAGAGCTCATTTGTCCTAATCTTTGTCTTACTGGTGGACACTGAAGCTTTCCCCCTCAGCAGCAGTTTGAGACACTCGCTGTTGTTCGTCAGGCAGCAGTAATGCAGCGCCGTGCTTCCTTTGGTCGTCTGCTTGTCCAGGTTACCGCTGAAACACACACCTGTCATTAGTACACACACACACACAGGAGGAACAGGTGTTTAACCTGACAGCCACGCGGCGAGGTGCGTACCTGTTTTGGGCGAGGAAGTCGACGATGTGGAGCGAGTTTCTGTCGACCATTCGAACTGCCAGATGGAGCACCGTCTCTCCGGGTTCCTGACAGAAACACACACAAACAGTCATTCAGTCTACACAACAATAACACACACCTGACACACACCTGACATGGAGTATAAATATTAAAAAAAACAACACGTGTAAGTGTAAGTATTACTGAAAGGGGAAACTGAGCAAAGTTTGAGAGCGAGATTTTCTGTTGGAAAATCAAATCAAAAGATTTGAGAAAGACTCAAAGAAGCAACAAAGGAGAAAGAAAGTCAAACAATGAGAAAGAATACAAACCAACAAAAAACAGACACAAAGTGACACAACAGAAAGACCTCAGAAAGACAAAACTGACTGCAAAGACATGAGATGTAAAACAATGAACCGAAAAATGCTAAAGGTTCACAAAGAGACAAAAATCAGCCACAATTGAGCACAAAGAGTGAAAATGACCAGAAAGTGACAGAAAAGCATTTTTTTCACTGCAGGAACTCTTCCGGCTCGTTGCTTTTCCAGCACAGAGAAATAATTTACCCACATGAAGTGCTTCCTGAAAGGTCAGGAACCTCAGGGCGAGGCCTGCTCAACACTTCCTTTAAAGACGCCATATTCTGCTCATTTCCAGGTCCATATTTTTATACTTGGACTCCACTAGTGCTGCTTTGCATGGTTCACAGTTCCCTGTTCCCTGGTTTCTGTCTGAAACCAGCTGTTTTAAAGCCCACTTTTTTCTGACTGGTTGCCCCTCGCCTGGTTTCTGCAAACTGCAAACCTACTGAAAACATAATTTCTTGTTGTTCATTGGAAACATCTATAACTTCAGGACTTAAGGCAACTACAAAGAGTCAGAGAGAGCAGAAAGACATGCAGAACAACAAAAAAGTTACATAACGGATACAAAGAAAAAACTAAGACAAATGGACACAACATAGCTACAAAAGATCTGAAATGACTGCAGAGGGACAAAAAAAACAAAGTCAAAATAAGAAAGAAAGAAAAACTGAGCAAAGAAACAGGACTGAAGAAAAAGATGCAAAATGGCGGCACAGACTAGAAGAAAACTGCGAGATACAAAGAGACCAGAAAGTAAACCACGTCTGCACGTTTTTACGTCTTTGTCAGTCTGCTGCTTTTGGGTCCTCTGTAGGACGAAGGGGGGCCTTTAAAAACTCAGACCCTGCCGTATTACGGGTTAGTGATGTAGAAGTCGTACGTGTTCGTTGGGTTGTGGGATGGACTCCATCAGGTCCACCCCCTCAGCGTAGACCTGGATGATGGACAGGATGTCTCGGTTTCTGACGGCCTCGTACAGAGCCTTCACCCTGGACGCAGCGTTGGCGCACCTCCGCTGGGCGAAGCGCTTCTCGGTGTACTTGGCTGTGATGTAGTCCTTCCTCATCTGCCTGGAAAACAGACAGAACGAGTCACTGTGACGTCCTCGCATCCTCCCAAAGTCCAGGTTCACCTCCTTCCCCCGTCACCTACATATCACTGGTCGGAGTCGGTTTGGTTACTTCCTGCGCCGACAGATCCGCCTCCATGATCTCATTGAAGCTGGCGTTTCCCACGTTATTCGCCAACTAAAATGCAACAAAAACACATCAGCTCTGGTTTGGTCACTGCTGCTGCTCCTGAGATTAGACACGTCCTCGCACACATGCACAAAGTGTGTTTTTAGCCCAACACGAGCGACCTGAAACACACTCAGCGTGGATTCAGGTTTTATAGTTTCCTGTCATGTGTTTAAATCATATTCAGAAAAAAGGACGTATTTTCTAAGGAATTAGTTTGACAAAACAATCAGAATGTTTTAAGCTTAAAACAAACCAAACTTAAAATCTGTGAATTTGTAGTTTATTGAATAAACTGGATAATTCCTGTGTTTTATTTCTACTACATAAACACATTTCTTAAGGATTCTTACTTTTTGCCACAGTGTGTTGTACTTTCTGATTTTCATACTCAAAATCTGGGCTTTTTTTCTGAAATTATTTTAATTTTATTCACAAGTTCAACAGATTAGAGTCATAAATTTTATTTTCTTTTTTAACTCAAACATTAAAGAAATGGGTAAACCCTCTGATTTCCGTTACTTCTGTGGGGACAGTGAAGTGGACTCACCAGCAGCTCGGAGGTTCCCAGGACGTCCAGGTCCAGACTCTGGATCCTGGAGTAGTGGACCCCCATCTCCCTGTGGATCCCTGAACACTCGATACAGATCAGCACTCCGAGGTTGGTGGACAGCCAGGAGGGATCTGTAAGGGGTGGGGGGGTCGCAGTAACAAAGGGTCAAAGGGTGGCGTTTAGAAGGTGGCTTCACACTTTAAAGATTAATATTCACGACTAAAGCAGCAACAGAGTTAATGTGATGGATTAAAGATTTGCTGACAGCTGACAGAGGAAAACAGCAAATACTTCAGTTGGAAAATGGAGCTTTTCACACATGAACTCTGGGAGATTTCTGGAGATTTTCCAGCTTCTCACATCAGCTCTCAGCAGGAAACCGTCCACTTCAGACACGTTTGCACTGCTGGTTTGCACTGGAGGGAGCAGCGTGGGCAGTCAGTCCTCACACCGACTTTGAGGAGCTTCAGGTTAAAGACTTTTCTGATCTGATTATCTTGGATATTTGTGTTCTGAGCTGCAGGTCTGTGATGAGTCCCAACAATCTTAATGTGGGTCAAAGAGTCGGTCTGTGTGGGACACTGTGCTACTAATGCTGAGAGTCTCAAACTTTATATCGACATTACAAAATAAACACAAACTTCACAGGTTACAGGTTCATATGAAGAACAATCAAACACTAACACTAGAAGGAGTGAGTCAGGCTCTAAAATGAAAATAAGGCTGATTACAGGTCAGATTGAACTCGGCTGAAACCGTGGAGCCGTTTGCTTCCTGCAGAAGCTGCTGCAGCGAAACTCTGCTGAAACCTGTCCGACCGCCACGAGGAACCAGCCGGTCGACTCACAGGCCCCGCTGTAGTCCTACCAGTAACGTGTTCAAATATTTTTACTGAGAAGTTAATAATCTTATTATTATTTGGATCCCTCCTATTCATTTTTTTAATAATAAACAATATGTCCTCCATGAGTGCTACCAAATAAACATCAGAAATTTTAAAGGATTTAAAATTATGTAAAAAGCATTTAAAAAGGAGATTAAAGGGTCTTTTCAGTTTCTTGGAATTTGTCTTTAAGAATAACTAATTCTGGATGCAATGTCTCAGCTCAGTTCAACAGAAGCCACCTTTTTCCTTTTTCTTTTTTCAAAATAAAAGAAGGAGCTTCTTAGCAGTCCATAAGAAAACAGACTCCTCTGATTTCCAATTTAATTCATACTGGCAAAAATAAGAAATTTTTGGAAAGGTGAAAGCCTTTTATTCCTTTTCCAAACCCACCTTGAGTGCCTGGACTTGGATGTTTTATGCCATATTTTAGTCATAATCTTTGCTTTTTTATTTTTGCCAGCTTTCCCTTCTATGAGCACCGGTGGTTTGAGGGACACCAGAACTGCTCCTCATATTTCCTGGGTCAGGTTCTATCTTTAACTCTGTTATCTTCAATAATATTCCAAGTATCTTGATGTAACATTTTGTAAAACTTTGGGCAAATCAGTATAAGCACCAGAGTTGTTTATATTGAATAACATTTATCAAACTGATGTGAAATGTGTGGAAATATCTGTTGTAATTTGGTCTGTGAATAACAGAATCTGGATTAAACACTGCTGTGCATTAGTTGATGAATGGATCACAGTTTCAGATGTGACCTCACATGCTTCCTGACCTGGAGGTATTTAAAGACGTCCCCTTAGTCGTAATAACTCTCACCTGGAGCTCCACAGTCGCAGCAGCTGTCATTGCCGCTCATCTTCTTCACCTCTCCTACGATGGATTTGGTCAGCTCCTGGACGATGTTGTTCTCGCCCTCGTCCTGGTCTCCTTTGAAGGCCTTGTTCAGCGCCTCCTCCTTACTGTTCTGCAGCACCGACACCCAGCTGAAACACACCAGACCGTCAGAGCTCACAGCAACACCGAGGCCCAACAGCCGAGGCCACGCCGGCTCATACTTACATCTGACAGTCGGCCTCGTCCTCGGCCTGGAAGTGATAGGTTCGGTCGTCTGTGGGGAGGACATAGACAGGAAGGAGGTTAGACTTCAGATACAAACATAAGGGCCTCGTGTTATTTCAGCGTATGAGCAGGAAGAGTCTGCGGCGTACGTGAGAAGAGGTCGAAGCTCTTCCTCTCGTCGGGGTTCCTCTTCACCTGGCAGGTGAGCAGGTTGAGCTTGGCTGGCGGTGTGTTAGTCTGCAAGACAGCGAGCAGGTCGAAGGTGAGACACCAGCAGGAGGACGCCTACCTGACTGGACCTCACAAAGATGGAGGCTCACTAAACATCAAACAAACGTTCAACGTTACAGACAGAAACAATCCTGAAACTGATGCACGGACAACAAATGGATTTCAGTTACATTTAGTACGCACGTTTATGGTCCCCAGAGGGAGAACCTCAAGGACAAATGTTGCACAACCATCAACTCAAAGCTTTCACTCATCCTGCAAAACATCCATACATGTAATTTGATGATTAACCTGAATTACTTTTACTGCTCTCCAGAGGATGAACCCTGATGAATTCTGGTGATCATCTGACATTTCATGTTGTGCCGATAAAGACAAAACGTCTCATTCATACTGTGAAATATCCCAGAACTATTTGAAAAAGAACCACAGTGACTTCTTTTTCTTATTTTTCTTCTCTTGCAGGCACCATGCTGAGTGGCAGCCTGTCGGAGCAGCTCCTGTTGCATTTATTTATATCACTTTATCATGTGATGAAGTTGATTTTTCTTGCTGATTGTGAACTTGCACACAGAAAACCCTCACAGGTCCCCCAGTGGGTTAACCCATACAGACCCCACAGTAGTTTTACCCCTCAGGGCCTCCCATGATGGTTTTCAGTGGGCAAGCCCAATAAAGGGGCCCTAAAGGGCGAACCTGCTGTGGGCCCTGTGTGGGCACACCCACTTGCGCACACAGCCCCACAGTTCAGCCACACCGGCATGTTTGCTGGCCATTTTTAAAGTGTTAGTGTTTTGCCCTTCACTTACACTGCGGCATCGAAGACTCTTCAGCAGCTGTTGGTGCTGACGGTTTTATTGTTTGGAGCAAGGCCTGTAATCCTGAAGGAATTACGAAGGAAGTGAAGCGTTTCAGAGCCGGAGCTGTTCCAGCGATCATCATGGGGGATGTGAGGTGTCCGGACAATAAGACGGATGAGCTCAGTGAGCTCAGTGTGATTAAAAGGTGGTGTAATCCTGGACATGTTACTGTGCAGGAAAGTTTCTGTGGCCTGAATATTGCGCTGCCAGCTGTTGGAATACCTCCATATTACTCGCTGAGGGAATTCGTCACTGCTGTTGCTGTTTGAATCAACACACTGTTTGGATTCCTCCATCAGCTGACGCAGAGGTCATCCAATGACTGTGGCTGTGGATAATTAATGGATCCTGACCTCTGTAACACTTACTGGACATGCAGCTGAACACTCTCTAACATCTGTTTCAGATGCTAGAGAAAGGAAGTCTTTACCACCTCATTACCTTATTATCATATCAGATTTTGATTTATTGAGCTCTTCACCTTTTTGTATTTTTTATTTAATTGGCTGCTGTAACACATTAGTTTCCCCACGTTGTGGATAAATAAAGTATTTCTTACGTTATCTTATCTCGTCTTATATTTCAGAGTATGAACGTTCGTGTCTTTCAGTGAACTTTTCATAGGTAGCTGCTGCTGTTCTCTGAATCCCATTCACAACCTGGATTTGTTTAATGTCTGCCTAATTAATCCCACTAAAACCATCTGAATTATCTACGAGTAGGTGCTACTGGTAATGTACCCATGGATGCTCAGACTGATATCAAGGACGTGTTGGTTATCTTGGAAATCTTGATTCTCAGGCACATTCTGAGTCTAAGCTTGATATCTACCTTGAAGCTTTTAACCTTGAAAAGTTAAGCAATTTGGTTTGTTCTTCTTGCAAATGTATAAGAAATTATACCAAAAAGAGTTTTGCTTCTCAGGAAGCTGAAGCAGAGACAAAAGGCTGAAAGTTTAGAGAGAAATATGTAAGACAAATTAGAAACTCTCCCCCCCGGCAGCCGCCTCCAATCAGTGTCAGACTTTAAATCAAACTCATCCTTTTCCCAACTTTCTCTCTTTAATCCTTTTCCTTATGCTCTTCCTTCTTCTTTTTCTCTTCCTCTGCTGTTTGCTCTGTCCTGATTGGCCATTTGACTCTTCAAACTTCAAAATAAAAGACAGAAGGCAGAAAAAAAAATGGAAAAAAATAAGAAACTTAAAAAAAAATAAAAAATAATGCACTATTCAACCCCAGCTAATGTAGACGATAAACCCATGAGGAGACTTCTGATTGGACATGCAGAGCAGGCAGGAGGGCGGGAGCTTGTCGTGCAGGTGGACCAATGGGAGAAGAGGATCTTACCGTGCCGTGCCAGATGGTCAAGAAGCCGTTCTTCACAGAGCACTTCCTCTTCTGCCACACCTTCCTCAGTCTGAGGAGGAGACACACAAATCGCTCAAGATGA
>VVAS01109323.1:0-11384 GCA_015103295.1 Ptychochromis oligacanthus | reverse complement strand
TTATCCTCATGCAGGAGCTGGAGCACCAGAAGGGAATCCTGGCCAGTGATCTCCAGGAAGCAAAGAACAACTGGATCAGTAAGGCCTTCACCTCCCTCCGGACCTCCAGCGCGGGACTTCACAGTCTTACCATACACAGAGATGGGGCTCACACAGCCGGTTGGAACTTCCACAGGCCCTCCCTCTCTGGATGGAGCCCCAAAAAGCTATCGTGGCCTCACAGAGACAATCGAGAAAATGTCTGACAGCTTGGACTGTGAATGTGCAGATGACATAAAACTGGACACTAGAGGAGGATCAGTCCTCTCCGGAAATATGAGCTTTTTGCCTGAGTAGTAACTCACGCTGTTATGTACAGAATAATTTAAAACTGTAGCTGCTGTTTCCTAATCCTTGCACTAGATGGCAGTCTAGAGCACAACATGAGCAGAGGAGAGTACCTCGCAGCACTGATAGGCGATATCAGATAGGGACTTTCTTGACTGTTGCCACTTTGCAGCTGTTCTATTTACTCATCAATATTTATTTACATATTTGTAAATCCATGTGCCATGTGAGTCTTCTGAAGATAAATCTTTCATTTGTGAACAGTATAAATACATCATTAAAGCAAGTATCACTCAAACAAATTCTGTTTTATGACGTATGGAAACCTTACTCAAGATGCATTGTATGTCATAACGGTTCTTTCTGAAGTAGTTTCCTGCTCTACACCACACTTGTGGTTCCTCTTTCATTCTGAACGCTTTGGCTTTTAAAGCGCTGATCAGCTGCCACTCAAGCACACAGAGAAGACTAGACTGTAACGCAGATTGTTATCTCTGTACTTTGACACAAAGAGTGCTGTTGATCTGAAAGAAAAAGAGCAAAGGACAAGGGAATCAAAGAAAAGGATAGTATTTATCTTGCACAGGGGCTGAGAGCTGATTATAGAATTTATAAAGTTACTTAGACAAACTACTGTTAGTTAATAATACTGTGAAGCAATGAGGGCTGCAGTGTTTGGCAGTGAGTATGTCACTGTTACTCTACTAATGTGTGCTCTTGGAAGTCAAGCACTGGACCTGCTGAGGGCAAGTGCAACATCAGGGAGTGAGTATCAGTCTGACCTTGTTTGCAGCTTGAATGTCTGTGTATGCGTTTCCAATCTGCATTTGCTCTTCTTTCTTTCTGTCTTTCTTTGGCTTTCTTTCTCTTTCTCTTTCTTTCTGTCCTTCTTTCTTTCTTTTAATATGTCATAAAGCCTATTTAATTCACGTCATTTTTTAAAAGCCTACTCATGTTCTGACATTGTGTTGTTTATGTCCCTTTGTCCAGAAAGTGCTGTTTCCTGGCTGTATCTCTTTTGAATAACAGTCTATAACAAAACTTTCTAATATCTAATGATGATTATACCAGTATTTCTCTGTAATATACAAAATATATTTCTTATTTGACTTTTCATTAATATTATTTTTAAAGTCACACAAAAACAGATCTCAAAAAGATCAAACTAAATAAGAAAATACAGAGCTAGGACTCAATATTAAACCACAACCTAGAAGCAAAAATACAGTATATTCTATATTTCTATGAATGCTCATATTTTGCAGTCAGTGGCTAAATTAAATTTTTCGTACCAGATCCCCTCTCCGCTCCCAGGGTGCGCTGCTGGTGTTCGAGTTATCCAAATGCGACCCTTTGTGCCTGGCCCGAACCTTCCCACTTCCCTCCAACGCATTACATTGCCACTTATAGGTAAGTCTGAGATAGCTCCTGTGGGTGCTGACCCAAACCACTGACCTCTTTTTAGTAAAACACGCTCTACTTACCAAATGTCATTAAATAGCTTTTTTGTGTGTTATAATGTTTATGTTTACCAGTGAGAGACATAGTCAGGCAAGCACCAAGGAATGCCATCTCCTCCCACCTGGCTCTTCGTCCTCTGGTCTGATCTCGAATCCATCATCTGGCTCTGAACAGGTACCATTTTATAACCTTAAGAGGTTAAGTAATTGGTTAGGTCTGTCTGTTTGTTTGCATTACGGACTGATTTGCATGAAGACTTTATCTCAGGTGGGGCTTAGGGGTTAGTGAACAGCAAAGAGGAGTGGGAAGGGTGGGGGAGTTTCCATTTACATTAGATGTGATACACTGCACTGTAATGCAAACTTAACAGGACAGGCTGAGTTTTGGAAAATCCCAATTTTTTTTCAAGTTTGTTTTTTGAGTCTGAGTGGAATAGGGTGTTAGTAAGATATGAGCTGTGCTTGGTTACTAATTCTAATAATTATGTGATCCATATTACGAGAATTCCCCTTTGTTTTCTTTTATCATCTCATTTGTTTTGGGGTTTTTTTTTCAGCTCTGGATCTGTCAGCTGCCCACCCTGAAACTTCTCACTGATTACATCATCAATGTCACAGCAGTTCATTCTCAAGGAAGCAGCTCCCATCTAACAAGTTTTATGCTGGAGGATATAGGTGAGAACTGAATTTATGCAGAATCTTGTCAAACTTCATTTAGTTTTATAATACAGTTCCTGTTTTTATCTAAAAATTGTGTTCTCTGTCTGTCTGCAGTGAAACCAGATCCTCCTGTAGATGTCCGGGTTTCCACTTTCAATACCAGAAACGTATTGGTTGAGTGGTCTCCTCCACCTACTTGGACCAACTTGGCCATCTTCCCCCTAAAATACCAGATACTCTACCAGTGGGAAAACAAAGGGACCCGGAAGTCTGTCAATGTAAGAATAGTTTTCATTAAAACACACTGGTTAAAAGTGTTGCAACCAAAAGTGTTGTAACCACAAGAAGTCCACATTTGACACTTACACAGATATCACATGTGTAAGTTCAAAACTACCTAAACTTTTTTGGCAACCTCAAATTCCTTTAAGAAGAAAGTTTCATAAATTCCCTTCATCTCTGGAATCCTATTTTCAGCTGCACAGTTCTGTAATCTTTTTGATTGAAACCCTCTAATGCTACTTTTATTTATATCATTAGAATATTTAATCACTGGACAATAGCTTTTCTGTTCCTTTTTAAATGTTAAATGACTTATTAAGTTAACTTTAAGTATTCAGAATTGTGATGTGAGATAAATATAAAAGATGCTCTCCTACAAGCAACTTCTTACATTTCTAGTAACAATTACCACTCTCTAAAAAGTCACTTTTTATAAGGCATTTGTAAGATGTGAGCAATGTTTTACTAAAACTTTATAGATTCTTTGTGAGCCCTTAATTTGAACATGTTTATGGGATGAAATATTCGTAACTCCACTTGTTTACAGCTTTTTAACATGTGTAACAGCAAAGATTGTAACTCATATGAAAATATGAGTAATGATTATCAACACTTCACAGTTCACATTCATATAACACATTGTTTATGATTCATTAGCCATTAATAAACCCTCTACTTAGCTCTTACAAGTCAGTAAAGAGATGAGAGATAAGAGATAAACTTTATTAATCCCACATTGGGGAAATTCACATGTTACAGCAGCAAGGGTCGGAAAGAAAAACTGTGATTTAACATAAAGTCTCCTCTCTAAACCTGAAGTACTATATCAATACATGCAACCCTTAGCCCCAGTGTTAATTTGTAACCTCTTGATGTTAAGTATGTGTGTATGTGTGTGTGTGTGTGTTTTTAATATATATACTATATTTTCTCCTCCAGGTGGGTCCATTTGAGAGCACCAAGGTTGAACTGAAGGGCCTGAGCCCAGGGAGGGCCTACATGTTCCAGGTGTGTGCTCAGGAGCTGCTTGGTCTGGGCAAGTGCAGTGACTGGAGTATACCTGCAGAGATCACAATACAAAGAAAAAAACTGTAGAGAGTTCCTCTGACTTCCTTTTTTGTTTACCCTTTTTCTGTTAAGCTAGCACTGAATTAAACATTTTTCTGTCTTTTTGTTTTAACTGCACCAACAATGCAAACACAAATTATTTATATTTTGTTTTATTTATTAAAGAATACTGTAAAACGATATTATGTGTACAGTTTACAATCCCAAATTCAATTGATGTATGTTTTTATTTTTTTTATGACACAGTTGGTTTGTTGAGTCATAAATCTCTGAAATGAATAAAAATAAGCCATCTGAAGCAAATCCTCATCGTCAGTCAGTTACATTCACCACAAGTGGGGTGACAAACTCAGAGTGTCTGATGCCCAGAGTGAAGGAAGGCGGTCTGGGAAGGTGCAAATGAAATCTCTCTGGGCTGTAGGTGCCAGGGCCAGGAATAGCAGAGAAATAATCAGGCCTCTTAGTCCTGCTCTGCATGGTGAAGGACGGTTGGTGGTGACGGTAAATGTCCGGGTTGGTGCTGTTGTACTTTCCTGGTCCGGGAGTTGTGGCGAGATCTTCAGAAGGAGCTCCAACCTTCCTCCGGCCTGAGAAACTGTAGCTGGCACTGGAGGATTTGTAGGGAACCTGACATCCCAGAAGATTAGGGAGACTGTAACTGGTAGATTGAAGAAAACAATATTAAAGTTAACAGAAACGCTATCTCTGATGTAAAAACGAAAAATCCGGTGTTATTCTGTGTTTAATTTCCAAATTCCTCATTCTGTCTTTGGCACATACTCCCAAGGCCATTCTTCTTTCCTACTTTAGAAAAAGGAAACTATATTTATCAATGATTATGGACTTAGTAGGAAGTGGCTGGGGTGGATGTAGCATGCTGTCCTATCCCCTCCGTTGTTAGGTTTAGGCAGCTAAAGCACCTCAATAACAATTAGGAAAATACTTGTGTTCTTGTTGAGTGGTTGAACTGCACCGTCTTTCCTTAACATTAACCTAGTGCTGTGAGTACCTAAACATATCCATGAAGAAATTTAATGATGCTGTAGTCACTACAAGTCATACCTTACTGCAAGATTGTATATCTTGATTGAGAGGTATCCTAAAAGACATGGCCACTATAGCAAACATTATTTTCATAGGTGTAAGTGGTACATTTGCATTTAGTTGAGGGTTACTAAACATTTTATGTTCTGGCTACTCAGTTGAGGCTGGCTCCAAAAGAGAGTCAATCCTCAGTGACTGCAAGTTGTAATATCAATTTGTAGCCACCTGTGTCCAAACTTACAGAACACCTAAATAAGTCTGTTCTCTAGTTTTGGTTAGTGAAATTCTAGTATACTAACTAGACTTGCTAGCATTAAGTGATAACTGAAAACTCCACCCTCTTGTTTAAATATGGCCACTTCTGGGTCCAAAGAAGATAATGACAGCCACAATGCTCAGCTGAAGGCTTCAAAACATCACCATTTCAAATGGTGATGTCACAATAAGAAAATCACAGAATACCACCAGCCTTAACGATCAGTCTATCTCTCCTCCTTGCCTTCACCTGTTGGGTGCTGGTACAGCATCCACAGAGCGGTATCTGGTTCGGGCTCCAATAGTGTGTGATGGAGGTCTGCGGTGGCCATTGAGGGGTGGAGCCTTCTCTGGGCTGTAGGCCCCGGGCCCAGGAGTCTGGAACGGGTCATCTAACATAGAAAAAAAAATGGTTTGTAAAGATTCCTTTTCTTATCTTAATTACCTTTGTTAGAATAAAAAAAAAAAAAAACTGCAGTTCTTCCTACTGTTAAGGAAATGGATGGATGGATGGATGGATGGATGGACGGATGGTTGAATGGAGCTGCACTTATGAATGAGTAATGGTTGTCCAAATACCTGATGACAAATTGAATGGGTTTTCATTTTTATTACCTTTATTCATTGGGCGCCTTCCTCTGCCCAAAATGGAGTAGGATGGTGATTCCATACGGCCAAACCGGGTGACATTTGCATCAATGTGGTACCTCGGTCCTGGGCTGGAGTCCACAGAGACCACTACAAACAAAATCAACAAACCATCAAAGTGTTAGGACTTTACTTTGATCACTCCTACTTAGCATTTAAGTACTTCTTTATGGCACTTTTTGGGCAAAGACTGGGCCACTGAGGGCAAGTTTAACAGAACACACATAAACATCTGGCAACTTACTGGCACTGCTCATACGACTGTGGAAGGTATATGCTGCACTTCTGGGCTTGGTGAAGTCGTGGTTGACGTATCCAACTGTAGGGGGCAGGCTGTAGCGCCCAGGGCCTGGGCCTGACAATGAGGAGGTGGAGGCAGAGGAGGATGGTGGTGAAAATGATGCAACAGATTGAGTCCAAGCAGCAGTATAGCACACCCACTGCTCTTTGGCTCCGGCTGCATTGTCTCTGATGATTTCCATATGGAGCTCTTTGACTTATTTTCTATGGTTATGCATTTTAACCTACTTCCTCTGCTTTTTGGGGAATGGATTCTAAACAAAGTAGAAATCTCAAACAAGTATGGAGCAATGACTGTATAATGCTGTGAGAGATTTCATAGCAAAAACAGTTCAGCTATAATACAGTCCATGTGGATGCACACACACACACACACACACACACACACACACACACACACACAACCACACATGCAACCATACACATTTCTCAAACTGACCTCTTTCTCTAGCAGAGATAATCGGCCGTTTCTTCTCCACCTCCTCCATACTCTACCAACCTCTTTCTTCCTTCTTCCCTGCTCTCTGCTTTTCTTATTTGAGTCCACTGTTACTTCAGACACATCCTTTTCTTACTCCTTTTCTTCTGTGGCTCTCTCCAGGTAAGTCTCCCAGGCTGAATTATTCATTATCATGAGGTGAAGAAATCCTATCTTGACTGAGGCCCTGATATGCACAAACTTGTTCTCCACCTTCTTTTCTCACGGTCCCTCGGGAAAATTGGTTTCTCCCAAATGGGCATAAAAAGTCTCAAAAAAGGAGTTGAAATTACTGTTTGACATATAGATTCAAAGGTAAAATACTCTATTGAAACAGAATCTTAAAGTGATGTACAATGATCATGTTGGTAACATGTAATGTAGCTAATTTGTAACACTATTCCGAGGTATTTGGTTACTGTACCACAGTGTGTGTATGCTTAAGTAACAGTATCTCTATACACATACTATTAAAGTGGAAGGATTTACCATGGTCTTTTAATGCATATTGATATCCGAGCATTAAACATCAACCAGCTTTGTACACTATTGTACTTTGTAAGCATATTTATATCAGTACAAGTGCTTATACTGGAGTTACCATTTGTCAGTATGAAAATGATTGGCATGGGGAGCGAGTAGAATTTTATTTGAAAAGCCTTAAATGGCTTCTGCAGCATTAATATTTTACACAGGGCAAAAACTACAGCAACAAAATGGTGAAAATATGGCTACTTTAAATTTTAGAAGTTGTATATAAACAGTCAAGAATGAGGGAAATAACCATTGTTACCTGTGACTTAAATCCAGCTTTCTTGATGCAACTTTTTTATTAATTTTTTTTGTTTAATAAATTTCACGAGAAACTTTTCTCTAAAAGTTAGACTCCCTTTCATCAGCAGAACGGTTGGGGGATCTTTTCGGATCCCTGTTTCTGCTGTTACTGTCAACCTTAAGGTCCATTTCCTGAAATTATTTATGCACTTTCACCTAGGTAAGATTTTAAATACAGGATTTCCACTCATAGTGAAGTATTTTTGTGTTGCTCTATTGCTACTTTTACTTAAATAAATCATAATACATCTGTAAAGATTTCAAGTCAAGGGATTTCTGTCAAGGTCCCAGGTTCATGTCTTATATTTGCTGAGTTTTGGGTTCCTGTTTTGATTTTGTTATTAACACAGGTATTTCTAATATTCTCATTTTCTGATTTCCCCAAAGCCTCCCTGTCTTGCCTCCTTATGTCTTGTGTATGCTTTAGTGCTTTGTGCCCTGTACTTTGGTCCTCAGTATTAAACCCTGACAATTTCTCTAGGAATACATAAAGAACTACATCATATCTGTCATATCATTATTTATATTGGATCTATGAAGGGTTGAGTCAGTGTACAGGTGAAAAATTGATTTGCAGCCATGTCACTGCAGGCCACTTTGACTGCTAAATTACCACCTTGACACCATCTGAAAAGTGTCAGCTGTGGTAAAAAAGTTTTGAATAGAATTAACATTTGGCAAACACAAAGAGCTCATTGTGAGAACCTCAGGACCCTAGATACTAAATGCAGAGGTAACTAAAGGCTTCAAAGCAGAGCCACAATCGAGAGGAAGCCCATACTAGTTAAATATTAAGCACTGGTGACTGACTGGTTACAGGTGCAGTAATAAGATACTGCTTGTCAGAGGGAGATGAACTCTCAGCATGACCAGAGACTGACAGGAAACACAATCAATGTCTCAGGTTTCCCAGATAAACACTGAGACAGTGTAACAAGCAGGGATCAAAGATGTAACTCATTGCTGGGCTGGGATGAGATGTAGCCTGGATTCATTGGTTAGATGGAGACATAAGCTTTTTATTCCTCACTCTGGGCTCTTTTGCAGGACTTATTCACATGATCTAAATGGTATTTGGTAGATTGTAAGGCCAAGAATCAAAGAGGAAATAAAAAGAGGCAGTAAGAGATAGCAGCACTGCATGTCACCTCTCACTTTCTGTTTTTACTCCTAAATCTTGACTGCTATGCTTCATATATGCCACACCTGTTTCTACCTGCAAATATTTTTTTCCACACACTTACTCATTCTGAGTTGTTTAATGTTTCTTTCATTTTTGCTTTTTTTTTTTATGGTTCTTGAAATGTTGTGGGTTTGTGCTATTTGATGCACTTTATCATCATTCTTCAACACTCAGCATTTACAACCAAACTCAGTTGATATACATGTTTGAAATTTTTAGAGTTTAAGACATCTGCATAAAGTGCATATGATTGTCCTGCTGTTTCTACACCCAGGTCAAGATTAAAAAATGTCCAAATAAAACAGCTAATTTAAGTTATGCACTGTACTGCTTCAACCTAAACCTTCCCAGTTCTCTCTAGTTCAGTCCTAAGATCCTGCACACCCACACAGGTATCCTACTTTTGCTTTGTGTTAGTGTTTCTTAAATATTTTAGTTGCACTTTTACTTCCACTTTACTGTTCATATAGTTGAAGAAATGTAACTGTAACTTTGCTTTCATGGCTAAATGTAGAACCTCATTTTAAAGACCTATCTCCTTCCCCTTCAGTTCAGTCTGAGTTGCCCTATTGTTTTTATAAAGTCCAATCTCAGTTTATTCGTTAATGTTCTTTTAATGTGTTTTTTTCCCTCTGATTTTGACTTTACAATTGTAATTTTGTTTAGAGTTTTCATTTTAATCTTTAATCTTTTACTTGTCCATTTTCCTTTATTTGTAATCTTTTAAATTAGGTACACCCACCTTTTGTCCTTTACTTTAGGTTTAGTGCACAGTTCCCTCGTGGCTTCTGTTCAATACACTTTTAATTAATTTTTTTTTATTAATTTAAAGGCTCTTTACTGTGTTTTTCAGTCCGGTTTTGTTTTTACTTATACTTGTATTATATCATTTTATTGTGCTTAGTTTTATTTTTTTCATCATGTTTAGTTGATTATCATTTCTCTGTTACTTCTGCTTTTAACTTGCCTAATACCATCCATCCATCCATTCATTTTCTTCCACGCATCAAATTCAAGGTCGTGGGGAGGCTGTAGCCTATTTCAGCTGTCATAAGGCGAGAGGCGGGGTACACCCTGAACAGGTCACAGGTGTACCTGTGACCTGGTACACCTGTGACCTGTGTTCTACTGCAGAAACACATAGAGACAGAGAACCATTCATGCTCACATTCACACCTACAACCAATTTTAAATCACCAACTAACCTAACATGCATGTTTTTGGACTGCAGGAGGAAGCTGGAGTACTCAGAGAGAACCCACACAGACACAGGGAGAACATGCAAATTCCACACAGAAAGGCTCCAACCGGCCAGTGGATTCCAACCCAAGACCTTCTTGCTGTGGGGCGAGAGTGACATTTTGCCGCCCTTGCCTAATACCTAGTCTGTGTATTATTGTCACCTCATCTGCCTTCACTGCAAAGTACTTTGGGTCAGCTGACATGAAGAAGTAATATGTTATTAAGAATTCATATAATCTCATTTGTTGTTTTTGTTCCACATAAATTGCTGTTTGTAAAACCTACAGTTCAGATGATCTGACTGAAATGACAAGGAGCAGAATTGTGTTTCTCCATGCTTGGTGACTAATGTGCAGTCAACTATTTTCCAAACCCTGTGTTTCTGACATCATTTTATAGAACACCATTAGAGTGATAACAACTTCAGTCATTGTACAGTCTTTACTAACTAAACATAATTTAAGAATTAAAACATAGCTTTATACTTTAAATATGCTGGTACAATTCAGTACAAAAATAAAGGCAGAGAAATGCTTCCGTACACAAACACCATCATGTCATCAGTCACATACTGTCACTCAGAAACACAAGAATCCTGGGTGAACCAATTTGGCATACCATCCACCTATATAACAAAGAAGAAATTAGAAATACTGTATGATAATTTGTTACTTTTGCCTTTTACATGGGGGCCACTGTGAAGGCTGAGTTGGGAGTATCCATTGAGGCTGAACAGCCACTAGATGGTGCTTTGGATCCACAGGAAAAATGCTTGGGCAACACTTCTGATTTGTATGAATTTGTTTTGATCACCTTTTTGCACACAAATACAAATGTCTTTACTGACATCCAAGTTTTTCAGGCTAATGTCTCATTTTTGAAAGAAGAAGGTAGTCCATATGGTGCCTCTTTTGCCGAGCCATGATACCAGGATGTCCGTGATGAGTTCACTTTCCTTATATTGACTCAAAAAGTTGCATAAACGAAGAACATCTTAGTTTTCTATGGATGTCCTCTCGTGGCCACAGCTGGTATCCGCACAAAAAGTCCGGAGCAAACTGTCTTTATAATTCTGATATATGAATACACTCTCTTTTTCTCATATACAGACATAAACATAAACACAAATCACATTCACTCGGTTCTTTTCTTGACTTGTTTTCTGCTTGTGAAGCCAGCATGTGCTATGATTTATCCCCTTGGAGAACCTGAATTAAAGACAGAATTGGTTAAAAAAATCAGCTTTTATAGAACACTTTTTTTTTTTAGTTTTTGTGTATTTGTGTGAGCAGCACATGTATGCATGCATGTTTGTGATTTGATTGGAATAGTGATGCTTACCTACCTGGTTGCGAACTTTGTGGGATTTCTGCATCAGCACTCTCCACTGGTCGTACAACTTCATGGACATGCTGCTGCAGCCGTAGGCGTGCTTCCGCACCCAGCCAAAGAACTGCTTCAGCTCCCTGCGCAAGGTGGAGTTGGAGTCTCCACTAGATTTTGAGTCGCAGGAGCCTGACATAATTCGCTCTGCAGGAAGGAGAAACAGGGAGGGAGGAAGAGCAAGAGAAGAAGAATGAGCTTGACTGTTTTGTTTTGTTTT